>JBBJLR010000040.1:10579188-10590560 GCA_037577145.1 Brachypetersius gabonensis | reverse complement strand
GTGCGTGAGTCAGTTTCACCTGTATCTGTATGAGCATTTCATATGTGTGTGTGAGTCCTTTTCACCTGTGTGTGTATGAGTGTTTCATATGTGTGTGTGAGTCCTTTTCACCTGTATGTGTATGAGTGTTTCATATGTGTGTGTGCGTGTAAGACCATTTCACCTGTATCTGTATGAGTGTTTCATATTGTGTGAGTTCTCAGTAGAATGGATGCATGCGCGACAGTTTCATGTGTAATAATGTGTGTGTGTTTCAAATGTGTTTGTGTAACAAAAGTCTAAAATATTTCCTAAACGGCTCCTCATAGGTTTGGGACAGAAAAAACATGATGAAACAGAGAAGAACCCCCACAGGCTGCTCCCTCTCTCTATCTGTCTCTGTCCCTCTGTCTCTCTTTGTGTCTCTCTGTCTCTCTGTCTCTCTCTCTCACACACACACACACACATACCCTGTAAATGCGGTGTTTAGTGTACAGCAGCAGAGTCCAAGCCCTCCTACCAATCAGTCCCACCTGTGTGAAGGTGAATATTAGATGAAGGAACAGTGAGATGAGAGAGAATTATAAAGCTTTTGACTTCTGACAGACATTGCATGAACAACTGAGAAACCTAGAGCTGCTTGGTGAAGAAATGCGATCGTTTAGCTTATAGTGAAGCTCATCTGAAGCACTACTCAGAAATGGAAGCAGCTCTCCAAACTTTAAACTGTCATTTCTGTTTCTCTCACGCCAGTGTGAAATGTGATACTGCGTGCACTGATGCAATCATGCGTTCTAATCATCCCGTCAGTGCCCTATTGTTCTCCAATAAAGGGTGTTCAAGTCAGCCAAATTTCAGTCTGAATGTCATTATCCTCTCAGTGCTCCTCGTGTGTCCTTGTGGGTTTTCACCCACACAGTCCGGGGTTATTAAGGGAGGAGATCTTCAGTATTTCAGTAATCAAAACTTACTTTGATTAATTTGATTAGTTCTATTTCATATGAATAGTTACTAATTAATCTGGATAGTTTATAAGTAAAATGAAATTAAAGTTAAACATTAAACAGTAAAATTAAACAGTTACTAAGTAATTAGTATTTGAATAGTTAAATGTTATTTATATATATAGGTGTATATATACACACACACACACAGATCAATAGCAATAGCAGCCATCAGCTGCACTCCATCTTAACCAATTCAGGCAGTCGAATTTTCATTCACGTCCCTGATCGCACTCAAAAGGGATAATTTGGCAACCCGGAGAACAAACAGAGAACGCACCATAGAGACCAGTCTGTGGGAACCGCAAGAACAAAGAAAACACCATTCATTAATGCAATTACACGAGGGGATAGAAAATGATAATGATAACAGAATGAGTTAATAATGGCTGTAATTAGCTAGATTAGATTTATGCCCAACCCCCACGCCCCAGAATATTTTGCTGTCTCATGAAAGATGCCCACAAAGCTGTCATTAAACCTGTGAGGTCTTTATGTGAGCAGAACACTCCCACAGTTTAGGGTGTACTCGCTCTAGGCCCGGTTGTTTTGTTTTTTAATGCCCGAGTGTTGCTGTGCCCCCGCACCACTCCCCCGCTGGCCTGCAGTAACATTGTGCTTAATGCTCCGGACCCGAGAGCGCTTACATCATCACGTTATTCATCACATCATTCCCGTAACTTTAAACACTGAACCCGCTGTATTTTTAGTGTGTCGCAAAATTGTTCAGTGGTTTATTCATGTCTGAGAATGAGGATCTTGTTTTTGTGTGGCATGTTCAGTTGTTCCTGAAGTCAAGTAGGTGTTTATTATGATTTCCACCAAATACACAGAACACAGTAAGATGAAAAATGTTCCAGTAGGTTTATGGGGCAACACAAGAACAAAAACAGAAACAACACTGACTCTCTGTAACTGCTTAATTCTCACTAGGGTCGTTGGTACCCGGAGTCTATGCCGGGGTCTACATGTGCGAGGCAGGGTCCCACTCTGGGTGGGGAGCCAACCTACCACAGACCATTCACTCGTTCATTAGAATGCCCGATTCACCTGATGCCCATGTGTTTGGACAGTGGGGGAAACCTGAGACCTCAGTGGAAACCACGCTACCATGAGGAGAAACCGCCCCCCCACCCCCAGCCACCCCCCCCCCCCACACACACACACACACACACACAGGCCAGGACGTGAATTTAAACCCCCAACCCTGGAGGTGTGAGGCAGACACCACTACCCAGAGCGTCACCATGGGTCCCCAGACAGAACACAAAGAACAAAAATAGTGCACAAAGCCGCAAGACCAACAGTACAATCATTTACAGGACAAGAAACAATACGGTGGAGCAGGAGCAATAGCAGCAGGAGACTCTCGACCACGGTCATTCATTTGCTGCTGTTTGTTGAACAGAACAGTCACATTCGAGTTTTGTTATTGATCACACTAGACGCATACCGTGCCAGAGTCCAACCTAATCGTGCCTGATCCCCCCCTCCTCCAGAGGGTCCAGGCGTGGCTCAGTGCACCGTGTCTGGGCACAGTAGGGCGGGATCACTTCAGTCAAATGAACTGGACTTTGGAGGTCAAACGTGTTCAGACATACTACAGATGGTCTGGTGTGAATACACCCCTGATTTAGTGTCATATTACTGTTGTTGTGCTTGATGTACGCAGAGGGCTTTAAAGAATGTGTGGTCAGAAAAACATCACATTCAGTTAAGAGTGCTTACACACACACACACACACACACGCACACACACACAGCCACAACATTAAAACTGCTGAGGGATGAAGTGAATAATTGATCTCATTACAATGACCCCTTTTAAAGGGTGCAAAAAGTCTTAGGCACCTGCGAAAACAATATTTGATCCTTGTTAGATGAGTAGTGGGTGTTTTGTTTCACATTAATACAGTTTTACTAAACAGACTAAATAAAAATAATAAGAAGAATAAAAAGAAGAAATTCTAATAACATTCTACAGTAAATGGCAATTTTATGTTCAGTATATCCATGTGTTCTTGTGGAAATCCAGTATTACTGCAGTTTCCATCAGAAACCTGCTTTGACTCAGTCAGTCCTTCATTAAATTAAATCAGAAGCTGCAATTTAGTTTCACAAATCCAAACAACGGCTGGAGGAACCGAGGAGGAATCAAACAAAACAAATCTAATCTTGACATTTTTTATGTGTTTTAATGTTAACTTAGCTAGGAGAAAAACACCATCACACGCTGAGAAAAATGTCTTTAAACAATTTGAAAAGATGATTATAGATTATAGCACAGCAATTTTATTGAAGCAGTTTACAAAATTAGTCCTTAGTGTATGAAAATACACTCACACGCAAGCATACAGGCATGTGCGCACACACACACACACACACACACACACACATACACACACACTCTGGCTGTTGGCATTTAGTGAGAGACACAACCGCTTTGGCAGTTTTAACAGACCACATGACAACCGCACAAGCCTGGCTCTGGAACTGCAGCTCCTCAGCGCTGGCCCTCTGGGAGACGGAGCTGAGAGAGCTGGGCGGACTGGGAGACTGGACAGAGTCCCAGGATTCAACTGTATCCAACACACTCCCTCTACATCACCATCACCACAAGCCACGGTGGCATACCTAACCCGCCACAGCAATGTTACTGGTACCAGTACCATATAATTATCACTCAAGGACTCGCTGACAGCACGAGACGTGGTGTGTAGAGTGTGTGCATGTGTGTGTGTGTGTGCAACAAAAGTGCTGTATGGACAGGATTGAGAAGGTGGTATTTATCACCAGAGTATCTCTGACTTTTTAGTCCCTTTTATATTTTATTGCTCATGTCTGTAAAGATTAAAGTGACTTGGAGATATATTTTACTCATTTTTTCCCCCAATATAGTTAAGTTCCCTGTGCCCTCTGAAGGTCAACTGTGAAGAGAATCAGAATCAGTACAGTTTGTTGATCCTGGAGGAAACTGCTTATGTTGTGACTGCAAAGACACACAAAGCAAAATATAAAATCGAAATAAATTCAATAAAAACTCAATATGAAATCCACTACGCTATGTACAAAGATGCTGTATATAAATACTATAGATAAGTAACTTACAGTTACCTGAATAGTATTAATTAACTTATTTATACACCTTTATGCTGTTTTTGTTGCTGTGGCTTAGACTGATATATGTAAAGGATCTCTATTCTGATTGGCTGCCCTGTACAAGTTCCAAGAAACACAAACAAGTGACCCTAAGCTCTTATAGGCTGTTCAGGTTTACAAACACTGCCAGTCAAAAGTTTCTGCACTGGATGTTACTCACTTAACATTTACTAAAAATACACTCAATATTCTTTGCTAACATACATTTACAGTATGTTCAACTTTTGAGTTACCTCATTAGCCAGAAAATGTTTGGGGTTTTTTTTACTATTAATTACTCACCTAATATAATTACAATGTGGATCAAGAGACAAGTGTTAGATATTTAACAAACTATTAAGTGACAGCCAATGTGATGAAACAGTTAATAAATGCATTTAAAGTGTAAAAAACCTAGAATTAAACCCTGAGTCACCACACAAGCAGTTAATAGGAGGTCAGACTGTTACAGATTCTCTAATAAAGACTTTTTTATTTGACATATTTATAGTTGTTCACTCAACACCTTTCCACTGCGCAACAAGAATAAAAAAGCAGGTTCTGAAATAAATGGATAAGCAGTAAAAACCTGTGACGTGCAAAATCGTTTGACTGGAAGTAAATGCATTTATTTTTAATTCATTATAATCATAACACCATTCAAACAAGCTGTTTGTGCGATGTAGTTTCAGCTTAGATTAGAGAATTGATATGGAAACTTTAACAATGTTTATACTCCCTGTCAAACTCTTAAGTAAATGTGGGGGGAAAAAGGGAGCAATACAGCCTATGTGAAAGATGGGGGTGAGGTGGGGGCTAGTTTTGGTTCAAATATCAGACCGTGTTTTTGCTGTAATGACGATTCATAAATCAAAAACACACTCCCAACTGTGTGATGTGTACCCTGTGAATGAGTCATAACTATTATATTTGTTAACATTCCTACAGAGACAGAGGTCTGGAAAACCATCCAAATGGAACTGAAGACAGAGAGAAAACAAGTGAGAGAGACGGACAGACAGATGGACGGACAGACAGACGAAAGTCTAAGAAACAGACAAAAGTCTAAGAATGAAGGTGACTGAAGAAAGTTGAGGGACAAGGTGAGAGAAAGTTGACAAGCAGTTGAAAAGGAGATGGACAGAGAAAGACGGTGTGGATGGTGTGGACAGGGAAAGAAAAAGAGATGAAGGGAAAGAAGAACAGAGGACGAGGGAGAGCAAGGGAGAGCGAGAGGAGGAGGCAGAAGGGCGCTATTGTACTCCTAGCCTGAGGTGCTTTCCCACTTCACAGGTCCGCTGCATGGAGAAGGCAGTAAACGGCTGAATAAAGAATGAGGACAGAGATGAAAGCGCTTTCCACAAGGAGCCCACACTCTCCTCAGTAAACACAGCAGGACCTGCACTTTTGGGAGAACCTTCGCTGGTCGTCCAGGTCACAGCAGCTCAGTTCAGGGAGGTTTATCAGTGGTTTTCATGATGTCTAGAGATAAAGATTTGGCCTGTCCTGGGACAACCTGAGAGGGTCCTTCTGATCCACTGGTCTGATCCAGTCACAACACTTCGTCCTCTCTAGTAAAGTTGCTATGTACAGTTGCTATTTACCAACACAGCAACATTCAGAAATTCTATACTAGCTTTCCACAGACATACACTACAGCAGGGTTCATCAACATGGTGCCCCCAAGGACCACATGAGTAGCCCGCAGACCCCTTCTAAAGATAGCATCCATTGTTTAATTTGATCCTGTAGCAATTCTTCTTTAATCACAAATACTTTTCTATAGATATTGTCATTTTCAAATCCATAGAAATGCAAAACATGTTTGTTATAAATGAAGTTTAGATAAGTTTAAGTAAACTCTGTTCCAGTGTATATCAAACTGGTAGCCCTTCATATGGCTCTGTGCCCAAGAAGTAGCTTTCAATTTTAAAAAGTTTGGTGTAGTCAGCACTACAGTGACAAACTGTCTATAGGTGAACCAATGTGAGATAAGATAAGTTAACCCTGTATTAGTCCCACAAATGTATGTATGTACAGTGGAGGAAATTGGTATTTGACCAACTTTTCAAAGAAATGAAAAGTCTCAGAACAGAATCATTTTAATGGTATGTTTATCTTAACAGTGACAGATAGCACATCAAAAGGAAAATGGAAAAAATACCTTTAAATAAAAGATAGAAACTGATTTGCATTTTATTGAGGCAAATAAGTATTTGAACCCTCTAACAAAATGTAATAAACATAAATCACACTGTTCTATAACACCTTTGAGTCAAAACATTTTCCTTATTGTTCTTTTTAGACATTTATGCTTCCTAAAGCCAAACATCAGATCTAGATGGTACCTTCTTGTGTGTTTGAATCCTTTGGAATAAAACCAGATAGAACAGCTTTAAAAGAATAAAACTCATTGCAAAACCATTGCACGTTAACTCAGATTTCCTCAAATGTCACATGACATAACTGACTTTTAATCTGCCACGTTTTCCAAAAGAATGGCCGGGGTGTTTCATCATAAAGAAGACTCCAAGTCACCTTCATCATGAAATGTCAAAGTCAGTAACCAATTAACAAACATGAAAAAGTGCAGTGTTTCCTCTACCATTAAACAGGCAACGCGGGAGTCGAGTATTCCCACCACTGTCACACATGTGAAGAGCACGTTAAATATCCCGGCACCAGAAGCAGTTTGGGTGGAACCTGGCAACTTCTTCCCATTTTGCCTAAAAGGTATTGAAAGATTACTAGTTGATACATTTTCTGTAGTCATTATTAATTTGAAAGGATTTTTAAAAAGAAACATTTGTTGTGCCGTTGTGCCATTTCACATTTTATTGATGAATTATGCTGTAGAAAATTATTACACCATTATAAAACTTAGCCACAAATATTAACACTTTGAAGGGATTCAAAAATGATATTCTGTGTTTTTTAAATGAGATTTTAGCAAAACAGCCCATTTGTCACTTATTTTTAAGAACAGTGTAATCATTTGCAACAATGTAATCGCATCAATTTATCATTGACCATTAAACACAGCGGCCGTGTCCAAAACCACATACTGCTAAGAGCGGTATGCTAATGAATGTACAGCAGCAGCGGCGCACTGTCCTCATTATTTAGAATGATAGTATGTGGTTTTGGATGCAGGCAGTGTGACGAACATTAGCCCGCACTGTAATTCCTCGTCTCACTGTTAGTCTTCCCTTGGATGAGCCGCGTTTGAAAAAATCAGTAACCTAATGGATGTCCTAAACTTATGAAGAGTTTTGTATTGATGAAAGAGAGAGGGAAAGTGAGGGGGATGATTTGAGAGATAGCACACTGACAAGGCTGTGAACGCTGCAGCTGCAGTCGTACTGGAGCAGAGATTGAGAGTGACATACAGAGAGCCTCATCGCCAGCAGCGCTGCAGCCTGACACGGCAAAGAGCATCAGCACACAGCGGCAATTAGCCACAAAAAGAACTGCATATACACCAACACTAGCATGAAGAAGTTTTCATACGCTTTCTCTCTCTCTTGCTCTCTCGCTCTCTCTCTCTCTCTCTCTCACACACACACACACACACACACACACACACACACACACACAACTTTATACATAAGGAACTGAACTGCCTAAACATTCATGCACAATTGAACACAGAGCCATTGCCCCCAAAGAATTGGATATTTAAGCAGTGTTGGAATACAGCAGCCAAAATGCTATTAAACTTGATGAGAGCACAGACCCAGAGCAACATCTGAACATTCAAACCGTTAAATGCAGAGTAACATCAACAGAAAGCAGTCATTACACATTAAAAAAAGCGGATGTAGAACAATTTTCCCAAACAACTGGAACGCTGCTACAAAAACCACTAAGATCCAAGTACTGTCTAGTATATAGAACAACCCTAGTTTGACCCAAGCTTTAAGCAGCATTTACGCTATCAAGACTACGTTAGTGCTCAAGATGACAAACCCTGCATCAGAAGAACCCACTGGACAAATTTGAATCAAATAATTTAATGATTCCACAGAGCCTGAAACACACACTACACACATGTCAGGGTTCTACAGCCCGAAAATGACCCACAGTCACTGGTTGTGTTTGAAGGTCAGTGAGGCAGAGTTAAAGTCTGACTTTTTCTGTTGCGTACTGCGGTTTCATGCCTCGTAGCCCTTCACAGAGCAGCAAAGACGGTAAAAGCTCCATAAAACGAATGGCTGAGACAAGTGCCAACTCTTTTGACTGCAATAGTCTGAACGCTGCTTTAATCTTAAGCAGCAAACTGCAGCAAACTGGACATACAGCAACATTTGCAAAAAGTAGGCTTTAGCCCCACAAAGTAGTGGATATAGAGGAATATTAACATAATGCAACCAAAGAATCACTAGATACAACCCCGGGAAAAAATAAGAGAACACTGCAAAACTTTTCATTTTTTAACACTGAATATAGATATATAGATCTACCTTCCTGATAAGTCTGGTTCTATCCACAATCAACAACACCTGCTCTGGTTAATGAGGTACTTGAGCGTTAAATGAGGAGGGGAAGCATGTTAGATGCAGGTTGGAGCTAACAATGGCAGTAATGAAGGTCTTCAGTAGAAGGGTTGCTATAGCAGATCTACACAGAGTGTCATAGTGCAGTCTTGGCAATCACATACAAATATCAAGCAATATTAGCATGAACCAGGTAATGCATCCTTAAAGTACAGTCCAACAGAGGAACACTGAGCTGTCATTACACTCATGAGCTGCACCCAGGGCAGGTTTGGGATAGAGCAGAGATTGTTTATACCATTAGACACAGACCAATATCACCTTGGAGCTTGTTACACTCACAATTACCTGCTGATAGAGGCGCATTAGCAAATAACAGCTATTACACTCATGATCACTTAAACTTAGAGGAACACAGGGCAGCCAATCTACTCATGACCACAAAGGCACGTTAGCATCGAACAGCAATTACATTTATGTCCAATTAGAAGCAGACCAGCATTGGCAAGGAGCTTCGTACACCCACAGACTTCTGCATAGAGACGTGCAATCGTTTGGAGCAGTTTTTACTCTAGCAGCTCGCTAATTTTTTTTTTTTTTTGCACAGAGATTAAATAATAAACATTGATCTTTTTCGAATGCGTCTGTTGTCATGAGAACTTGACAACATTCTGACCAACTAAAGAGCAGTGACACAGTCAGTTCAGCTGCAGCCCACATTTGGCCCTTCGGTTGAGCAGGAACATGACAGCACAGGTACGGGCCACAGAGAGCCATGCAGTACACACGTTTTACTGCGAAGTCAAAGAAGTACAAGCCCTTGTATCTATCAGGCCTGTTGATACATTTCAGGAGGAGTATCTAACAAAATGAGAAATGTAAACAATGCAGAGAAAAATAAAACTCAAACAAGACTATGAAAACATTAAAGACCACAACAACAAAAGCATCTCCGATAAGAAAGCATTTCGCTTCGGAATGAAGAATCTACGCCTCTATGGTTTTATCAGAAATTGACTCAGAAAACTTTACTGATCCTGGAGGAAATCGCTTATGTTACGACTTGTAAGACACACAGAGACACAGAGACATAAATACAAGAACAGTATAAAACACAAAGTCTAGATAAAAGTCAAATGAATACTCTGCCGAAAATCCACAATACGAAATACACTATGCTATATGCACAAATGCAGGGTATAAATACAATAGATAAAAAGCATAAAAAGATAAATAACGATTAAGCGATTTACTAGTGACACAAAGAGTGGTTTGGAGTGGTTCTTTATGCAGAGCCTGTTACTGCACATAATAGAGATGGAGATAAGTTGTAGTTAAATACCATCATCATCGCACCGTTACTAGACTAAAATACATTAGAAAATAAAAGTGTGCTACAACATCCGTGCCATCACAGTACAGTTTAGGTATAGCACAGTTCCTGTAGATCTGTGGAAAAGTGCCTTTTATTTGTAATGGAAATATATTTGCTGGCAGTACAGGGCAGTTCCTCATCCCAGAGAAAACGTTGCATCAGTGATGTGGCTCTTATAGCGGGCAGCCGGCAACACAGCCCCCGGAGAGCAGTGTATGGAGACAGTACCTTGCTCAAGGGCACCTCAGTGGTACCACTGGCGGTCCTGGGATTCAAACCCACACCCTTCCAATCAAAGGGGCAACAGCTCTAATTCACCACTGGACTGGACTGTGGAAGGAAACCAGAGAAACAGGGAGGATATGGGAATAAAACCCATGAGCTTGTCACTGTGAGATGACAGCACTGCCCACCCCAAACTGAACACAGAGCATCACTCACACTGGCACAGAGCAGCTAATCGCCGTGGGCCAGAAATCTTCATCGAGCAGAATTTGCATCTGGACGCGGTGTTTTAACTCCCAGAGCGCTGGCCTTGTTTCAGAACCATTCTGTCACTGAGAGTTTTGTTTTTCCGTTCAGAGTGATGTAGTTGTGAAAGCAGAGCGTAAAGTCAAATGATTCACTGATTTTCAGCTTATTTTTTGCTCATTTTCCGAAGCAGCTGCTCTAGAATCGAACCGCTGCCGACTTGGCCATATTCACACCAAAAAGGAGAGTGTGAGGGAAGAATAAACAGATGGAGCGGAGAGAGGGATTAAGGAATAAAAAAAACCAGACAGACACAGACAGGTTTTTTTTCTCCCCTGGTCCGTCTCTGGAAGAATCTGCAAGAGACACAACACTCAGTGTCAACACACACCGTCCCCGCTGAGGACAGTGTGTGTGTACTGATGATCAACATGTGACAGAGAGAGAGAGAGACAGAGATTGTCATCAGGGGATAATCCCTTTATGTGTGTGTGCGTGTGTGTGTGTGTGTGTGTGTGTGTGTAAAGAAAGAAGAATAAGAAATGAAGATTAAGATGAGTAGAGAGGCTACTGCTAAGAGAGAAAAAAACAGCATAAGGAAGGAAGACTGCCATAACCTGAAGAAACAGAACAAAAGATGGAGACTGACAGAGCTCGACAGTGAGGGAATGACAGGGTGAAGAGGGAGAGAGAGGGAGAGAGAGAGAGAGAGAGAGAGAGAGAGAGAAAGAGATTGACAGCCCACGCTCCCTGGGACATGAATAAACCAGCACAGCATGTATCGCCTCTTCCACAGAAAACGTCTCCATAATCAAGCCATAACGCAGTACGGGTGGGGTGGGGGGGTGCACAGGCAAAGAAAGAAAAAGAGAGAGAGAGAGAGAGAGAGAGAGAGAGAGAGAGAGAGAGA
>JBBJLR010000040.1:10538517-10549046 GCA_037577145.1 Brachypetersius gabonensis | reverse complement strand
ACGAGCAACATCTGACTGCCTGCCACCAACCCGAAGGCGCGCCATGGCCAGGTGGCGCTGCTCGTCCGTTAAGTGACATCGTGTGTTCATGGCTGGTTGAATGATGAACTTGGAATGACTTACTGACAATACCAGCTTTTTATACCCACAGAATGTTGAAAATGATGCCGCATTGAAAAAGCCCCAATATAAGGCACACCTGTACACAATGAGACCATTACATGGAAAACGTGTCCATTACCATAATAGAAATGCCTCCCTATCCCAAAAATGTCTGAAGTGAAACAAACACTGTATGTGTGACATCCACTAAGTCTCTGACGATATCCCTAACTTATTGTGAATAGTGTATATTGGAATGTACTTATTTTACTGATCTACCAATGATGATTCATTGATTTCATCATAAAACATCCTAATCCAAAAATAATCAATTCAGTCACAAGAACTGATCATCTATCAAATATCCATTAATTTAGTGATTATCTACCTATAGTCACAGACCATCTATCCATGGTCCATTTAATCATAGAACCAATTACCTACTCGTGATCCAGTAACCCCAAATTTTACCCGGACCAAGAGTCACGGAGTCACACGCAGATTTTTTGGAAAACCAAACTCAGTTTTACACGGAAATACCCACAATAACGTGGAAATTGCAAATATTCTCTGCCTTTTTTGTGATAATAAATATATATTTTTTGGATGTTTTTTACATAAGACGTCACAGTGCAGGCCGCTCTGGAAGCACTTTTTTCTAATTCCATACCAGGGTTGAGCCCCTGCGCTCCTAGCACAATTTCTTATACCACAGTTCAATTGTTCTTCAGAAGACATTTCCAACGAGCCCTCATTTGTATTTTAGCCAGAGTAGATCAGGGGTTATTCCCTGAAAACCGTTCACCTCGCCGCGGTGTCCCAAAAACTCAACTTGGAAAGTCACGAATTTAAATTAAAAGAGACGAATACGGGTTTACCTTTACATCATCTTTATGGGTAATGCATTAAACTGAGTTTAAAATGAAACGGAAAAGTTCTGGGAGCATATTTGGTGGCACACTAAGAGTTTACAATATAAAACACTATTTTTTTTACCAAAACACAACAACGCAGTTTTTCACTATATGCGGGTGCTCTTGGAACGTAACCACCGCGAAAAGTGATCCAGGATAATACATGTATTCAAATGATCTAACCCATTATCCATTAATGTAACCACGTCTAAAGATCAGTCCACAGCGATTCAGATGTGTGTACACCATCACTACTTAAAATAATTAGATAGATATATCTTTATAGAAAGATTTTTCAGTAGCATTCAGTAAAACTTAGGACCGTTTCCATTTGCAACAGAAATAGGCGATGAAGCCTAATGTAAAAAACACACGCACACACAGTATAGAGTTTCAGCCGTTTTCTCGAAATTAGAAAATGATAGCTTCAGAGTGTTTCTGGAGTGTTTTATTTTTGACTTCATACTATATTTTATATTGTTCTTGTCTCTGAGTGTCTGTGCACTCATAGTAGAAGTGGTTTCCTCCAGGTAATCTGATTTGATTTTGGCAGATGGATCAATTTTTCAATTGCTTTTCAGAAGTTTGCATGCAAATAAAATCAACAAATTAATTCCACAATTACGATGAGTAAGTAGTCTAATATCTGTTTTACAAGCTCGTTCATTCTTATGTTGCGACTTCCTGTGGCTTTGGAAAATAAATAACACTAGAACGATGGCTAACTGGCTTGAATCAGAATCGACAAGTATGTGAGCGAACACATACAGCGAATTTGATTGCGGTCGATGGTGTCTTTCAAGCACAATAATATAAAACAATGTGCGTACATGTGTCTACACCACACCCATACCAATGTTTACATTTATTTAAAATGATTAAATATTGCATTTCATTTATTTCTGCATAGACTAGTCAGCGTCTGGAGTCTGTTACCAGCAAATCCAAAGCAGAAAAACATTAACACTATAAAGGCTAAGATTTTACTTATTGCATGTGATATCACCATAGCAACTCAACATTATCGCATATCGCATGCTTCCTAATATCATGCAGCCCTAGTTTACACAATATTAAAAAAAGTAATTTCATTACATTCACTTTACTTGCATATATTTACAAGTGAGGTCGTCCTGAATATAACAATATTTGTCACTTTGGCATAGATGTTTTTGGTTAGACAAAATACTTAAAAATGTAAAGGTGTAGCAAATTGCCTCAAAGTACCAAAGTCCTCAGACCTCAGAGGGTTAATACACCTCAGTCTTAAAACACTTGAGGACTTCTAAATATTAAACAAACATTATAGGAATGCAAGTGGTTTCCGATGTCGTTTTCCCTGTTTAGCTTGTCCCTGTTACTCAGCGCTGCACACCGCTGTATGTGAGCAAATGAGGCAAAGGAGTTTTAGGTCACGGATCAGGAAGCAGAAAATATGTGGGGGAAAAAAAGATAAATTCCACTCATCAATTTCATGGCCGTTACAGATTATTATAAAAAATGAACCAAAGTAAATGAACATAATTAAGCAGGTCTAATTATGCTCTCTTTGCAGCAAAACATGCATTCGGGTACAATTTTACCAAACACATAATATGACCATTACTTTAGGGGTTGTTTCAGGTTAGAAAGGAAACTGCTGGAATTAATAAGAGGAAATCACAAAATGGTGTGTGTGTGTGTGTGTGTGGTGTTCTGCCCCCTGAGCCTTGTGGTCCGATGCAGTGACAGAGAAAAGGTCAGCACTGCAGTGGTCAGCGCCGCATCAGGCCATGACCCCAACAGCTGCTCTTTCATGTGATGTTCCCAAGAGACACAAGATGGAAAAACCCACAGGGTAATGTGCGTTATAATGCAACATGAACGACTGAATATATGCCGATAAGGGTTAAATGAAGTGGACTGACAACTTAACTGACAGCTTTTGTGAGCCAATAACGTGACAAATGTGTTTAAAACTTGGCGCAGGCCTTTTCCTGCGTGTGTGTGTGTCTCGGCATTGATTCAGTAAGCAAGATGTGGGATGGTGAGGATTAACCTCCTTGTTTGGGGCTTAAAAAAAAAAGAAGAAAAAAAAAAAAGCAGCGCTCGGTCCTGTTCACTAAAGAGCCTCAAGCGTTCTTCTGCACCTCCCACCACACCACCTGACACACAACACACATGCAAAGCAAGATCCACTTCCTAACCTATTACTGTATTCTATTATTTTTGCACATTTCATATCTTATTTACATTAGTAATGTTTACTTGAATACATACATATTTCCACATTTTTTTAATAGAAATCTTCATTCATATTTAACTTTTCTAAATACTCAGCCACTTTACAGAAGGCAGAAATGACAAAAGGCAGAAATATTACTTTGTTCTAGCTTTAATTTATAGTAACTATTGTACGGACTCAGTGGTACATTTCACTATTTATGACTATGCATGTGACAAAGAATCCTAAATCTTGAATCCTCACATTCGCTCAACAGCACTCCCCATCCCTTAATGCCTTCTGCACTACTTAACTAAAAAGCACATGACCACCACTTACACAATGACACTTTGCACATATTCTATTGCACATACTCTATTCTCAGGACTGCCAGTGGCACCTCTGAGGGTCCCTAGAGTACCTGGTTTATGGGTTAAATACAGAGGAAGAATTTCATACTGTTCACACTGTGTTCACGTATGGTGAAAATCAGTCACTTTAGACTGTATTCAGTCCATAGTTTGTATATGTGCATGTGTTTGTACATAAAAGAAAATCAAATTTATATTTATTGTACTGTCTCAGGGTTACCCTGTACATGTAGAACTGTGTATGTAACAAATAAACATCTTGAAATGAGTCAAATGAGTCAACTGAAGCTGGTGTGTCTGACGACCTGCTAGCTCTTTTCAAAAAGCTCCAAATACCTTCAGAATCTTCAAAACATGATAATCTTCTTAACATGATGTCTGAACTCAAATCATCCAGAAGGGTGTTTGCATGGTCCAACTAAACGTTCTGGTAAAAAAAATGCAATCGTGTCATCAAATTTGATATGAGCTCAAAGTTACTTTAATATTCTGCAGTAACAAAAAGGGCATCCGATATGGTCTTTTTAAAACCAGAAGAAATGGACGATAACGTTTCTGAGATGTTTCTTTTCAACCGGTTGCAATTTGAGTGAAAATTGTGGCTTACCGCTGAGGTAAGTGGACAACAAGCATAACAGTAACCTTCACATTTTACATGCCTTATATATTTTCACCGTAAAATATCTGCATGCTGTAAACATTTCCATCTGATTTGTTACCTTCTGAGAGTACGCCACACTTCTGCAGGATGTGTGTAACACCCGTTTCTCACCTCAGTGACAGCGGTGTGGGTAGAAAACAACAATAAAAGACACAAAGGACCTGAAACTAAGACAGTCTGACATCAAAACTTAATGTTTTTTAAAAAAAAAAAAAAAACGCAAACTAGAATCTGAACAACCAGCACTGGTCCACCAGCAACATGGTGTAAGTAACCATACTGTCTACTCGCATGATGATAATGATTTTGAAGTGAAGGAACAAAAAAGCAGGCTCCAAATTAGAACCGATAAACTACCTGGTACGAGGTGTTCATTTTTTTTTCTTTCAATTTTCAGCTTAATGGTTCCTAAACACTATATTTCTGCAAGGGCATCTTAATATTTATCTAAACGTTTGTGTTCCTTTTTTAAATATTTCTGAAAAACCGGCAAATCAATAAAGACCAGAATCAATAAGCATAATCAGAATCAAAATTGATAACATTCCCTACCTTACTTTTAGCAATATTATTAGATAGAAAAACCATCAAGAGTAGGTCTCCGTTCTGGAAATATACACACACACAATAACAGTCCCTAGATCAGCTGCTGTCCTCTTATTTAGGTGCATTATCTTGACTAACCACAGCTGTGGGAAATCCTGCCTGGGCTCTTTAATGATTTAGTATGAGCAGTTAACTGGAGCTAAGTGGGTGAGAAGTGAAGCACAGCTGTCTGAAGGCAAAGCATGTCAGCAATAACAACAAGCACTGAAACATGCTCCGCTACTCACAGGTACAAGACTCACTCGCAGAGTTGCTTTAGCCTACAGCTGTACTTTTCTGAGCTCTAGATTTGATGGCCTGGTTTTGATTTAGGACAGCAAATTCTTTACATGAGAAAGGTCTATTACTCATTAATATATACTTTTATATAGCATTATGACTAGACACTGTGAGAGTGGCCTCTGAAACAGCTTTGTTGTAACAGAAGCACTAAAAACAGCCACAGCTGTGGATTGTTCCTTGGTGCTTATTTTGCAAGACCTATCAGCAACCTTTTACCCAGTCAATCACACCATCCTACTATCTGATAAGGGCATCTCAGGTAAAAAGCATTCTTGGTTTGAATATAGCCTCACCAGTTGTTCCTTCAGTGTGTTATAGCACAGACAAACGTTCATATCCCATGACCAAGGCTCCAAGGCTCAGTACTGGGACCCTTTTTGCTTGCAAAACACACCACTTCCTTCTTGGATCTGATTATCTGCTCACTTGGCTTTTCATACCACTGCTACATAAAGCACTTTTCAATAGGCATACAGCAACCGTGCTGTCTCTAAACCATACACCGATGACCCGGTAATGGTTGCAATTCTCTCCCTGCAGTTAAAGGCCGGTCATCGTCCCAAAACTGCATCATGGAGTCGTATCCCAGTAATTTTGGCATTATTACAGTCGTTTATGCTTTATAACCTTGTTTAAATAATTTTTTCTCTGCATTGTTTAGCAATACGATAAATTTCTAACCCAGCTTACATGTTAGTGATGTTCATCCTACTACAAATTTTGTATTTTCAGTGTTAAAAAGCTACCACATAATATTGGTATATATTTATCTTCAGACCAGATATATAGTAGTGCTTGTATTTCCTACACTTCCAAGGTGAAAGTTCTCATCTGCATTGTTGCTGTTTTTTTGCACAGAATAAATAAATGAATAAACAATAGCCACTTTAAGTCCATCTGTTGTCATGAAAACATTTTGACCAAAAGCAGTGACACAGACAGCTCAGCTGTGGCCTGTTTTTGGCCCTGCCATCAAGAGCCATGATAACTCTGGTATGGCTTATGTGCAAGTCTTATTTGTAATGGAAAAACATTTGTTCGTGTTATGGCACAGTTCTTTGTGCCAGTGGAAAAGCACCAATAGTCATTGCTCATTCCCACTAGATGACCCCACAGTCTCATAACAGATATCAGCTTGTCGCTCAGATGTCCACTTTGCTGAAGGAACGCTGCATTCAAGTAAACCTCTCTTGGTTATCCAAGCCAATCTATCTACCACAATATCGTAACTCCAGGGTTGCAAGAAACCAACTTTTCATTATTAATGACCAATTTCCTTCGCCAACCATGTCACATTGGACACCTAGTTGGGTCACTATGCATTTAACATAAGGAAAATTAGATCCTCCTTGACTACCATAATGAACTTTGGACTAGTGGGCTGTGGGCCAGGAGCAGTGAAACCCTTACAGCGGCTGCACCACTCACTAAAATCTACAGGCTACCTGCGACTGTCCGGATCAAATTCAAGTCACTACAAGCTTAAAGAGTGACTTCAGGATCTGCACCCATCTACCTGCTCCTCCTTGCCCGTTGCGTTCCGGGAACGCCGGCCATCACTGCCATCCCTATTCACAAGGCAATCTTAGACCAGGCTGTTTTCATCTGGGGTAGTATAAGCTACCTTCTGGAAGATGTCTTATGAGAATATCTTCTAATATTTACCACCTCAAAAACTAAAACTCATGAAATTCATGCATTTTTTCCAGCATAGAGTCTAAAAATCAGTTGCTCTTTAGTGAGTAATCTGAGATTTTCTGCACTCCAGTGCCAGTCTTTAAATGACTTATACCTACCCTTGGTTTTTTTATGATTACATTAAATATTACTCAAGGAAGAAGAGAGCAGAGAGAGGCAAAATGTAAGTCTTGGCTGCTAGAGCCGGGTGTTGAAATTCTGCAGCAGCTCCTGGAAAGCATGGTGGTAAATTCCTAATTCCTGCTCATATTACCCTGCGCTGGGTCTAAATAGCACCATCAAGCAGTGCAAGGGCACTGGAACCCAGAGAGGAAGCTTCAGGTTTGCAGGAGAGACCACAGCGGAACACATTATCAAGTCACATGTACAAGCACTCAGATAAACAGACAAGAGCTAATAGCATAATATTTCAACATCATAAGGATTCTTAAGGAAACAATCACAAGGTCACCATGACTGGATATGACTCATTTAAAAGGATCAAACAACTAAAATGGACTTAAGTAAGTTTTTTTGAGTATCTCAGATGCTGTTTCATATGGGAATGACTTCTAGCTTCTATTTATTTTGGCCACTGAAATTGTAAAAAAGCGTTGTACAGAAACTGCCATGAAAGGGGAGATTCTGAAACGGGTGGTGATTTCAGAATGCAGTTTATATCACTAATAACTGGTAAGGAATAATTCTATACATTGCTTAACTCTGTATTCACCACTATGCTGTGAATTAATCCTCAAAGACAGACCCAACTATCTAAATTCTTATCGCTGGATTTGAATAACAGAGATGGTAGGTGGTTGTAAAGTACAGTAATTATGCTACATCAGTTTTTCATGTAAACACTTCAAGTATTAAAAACAAATAGGCTGGATTTAAGGACATACAGTACTGTGCAAATGTCTTAAGCACCTATGCAGATTGTTTGAGGCAATTTGTATCTACAGTGGGTTTCTTTCCACCAGCAAAAACACAAGTGGAATAATTGCTAACAAACAAGAAAGTAGTAAAACAAAGGGTTTTTTTCCTTCTAAATAGTAGTTGATATTTTATGAGCTGGTGAGGAGAACACAGGTTTGATGCCTTTAATGAATGTTTGTTTTACAAACATTTAATGTAAGAAATAAGCAAACCCAGGTATTTAATGGCAGCTACAACTATTACTGGGTTTTCTTGAAGAAAGATGTCGAACACTTTGGCATACATAAAACCACGGTCACTACTTAACACTATTCCCTAGCAGTAAACAGGTTTTAAGTATAATTTTATTAATAAAGGCAGGTGTCTAAGACTTTTGCACAGTACTGTCTGAAGTGGAGACTCCTGGCCAATACTTGCTGTAAATCCATTTTATCATCACTGGGGGCTGTTACAGTGGTAACCAGATTAACCATCACACAGGCCCAATTTTACTCAATTTGAACAATTTGTAATCAAATCAAGCAATTAGGTCTAATGCAGGCAAGAATTTTTAAAAACTATTTATACATTTGAAAAGATTTAAGACATGAGTTGGTCTTTATCAGAACTGACATTATTTTTTAAATATTATCAGAATTAATTATACATACAGCATTCCACAACCAGGAGCTGGGCTGAATGATGCAGCACTGATGCATTTTTACAGGAAGCGGAGAGTTAAACAGGACAGACAGAGCCTGGGGGTAGAGCCGGGGAGGTGTTGCCTTTAGCCTGCAGATATCAGATCAGCACGTCTCGCAGCGCCATCACAGTGTCAGCAGGACACACAGCTGCAGCTGCGAGCCATTCAGGTCAGTCTCAGTAAACACCTTCGCTGTCAGGAACGGCGAGATGTCGTTGCTATGGAGTCACTCTGCCGTGGCAACCAAGTAGCGCTTCGTCTCCTCTCCCTCCGGCCCACATTCAGCAAAGCCAGAGCCGAGCGGGCGGTTTCTGAGAACCCCTCGCGTCCCTGGAGTGGGCCAGCAGGACCGCAGTGACTAATCATACATTACTCTTAATTGGCCACTTGGCCACTGCAATGAATTCACTGCAAAAGTCTGCTCAGCATTTACGAGATTTGGTGCACTGCCAGAAAGCATGTCTGCATAAAATCCACGCCCTCAAACTACTGCTGTGATAAAACGTGTTCAGGGGTGTGACTGTACGCAATTACAGATTCAAAACAATTCTGCAGGTCAACATCAGGCCTTCACTGAACTGATTTTATAAATAAAGGCAATTAAATTTTTTTTGTTTAATTTCATACAGCAAAAATATAGTCTACAAAACATACAAATATAATAGCAGATTAGAAATTTAAATTTGGTATCTCAACATTTCTTTTTTTATATAATCTAAACAATCGGGGGCAACAATATTTATTTCACACATTGCAATACACTAAAACCAAATAAACACTAGTTATGCTCAGTTTTTTTTTAAGTACTAACAATATCCAAAAATATTGTTCAAAAAATCAGTAACAACTATTACTGTAACTATGCCTATATACTATTGCAAAAATATTTGATATATTGAAAAAAAATATTGAGAAAAACAAATAAGCATCACCCAAATGCCCAGTCCTCCATGATGGTCCGACGCTCAGTTATTTTTACAATGAAAAATATGGATTGTGACTTTTAATGGCATGAAATACTGTTTTACTTTAAAAATTTGCAGGAAGAAGGCGAAAACAGATTCATCAAGAAATAATGGCGACGATTTTGTCTTTTTTTTTTTGCGGGCAGTACAACTTGGAAGCAGACACTGTTTAACAGCCCATTCTGCTAAAGTAGCTCATTACAGACATACTGAGGAAAAACTAAAGAACAGTCCAGATGAGCAGCTTTGACCTCTGATATGAAAGATTCCAGTAGAGTTCAGAGCGCAAAAAACTCTGCAGACCTGGCGGATCGATCAGCTGACAGCAGTCAGCCCCACCCAGACAGAAGTTATAAGGAGGGTATAAAGTATATCGGCCATCATTAACAAATCCAGGCAGGCTGAAAAATGATCTTGTAGACATGAACTATCAGAGATTTTGGCACATAAATCCAAGGACATCATAAGTGGAGAAAAAACAAACAGGAAAAAAAAACAGTCCACTAGAAGAAACATGCAACACGTTCCTCAAACTAATGTGCTGGTTTGTGAAAAGGAAAGTTCTTGCATGGTGACTACATGATCTTTACAAACCTCAGGATTGTAAAGATCACGGTTCAGCTACACCTCTGCTATATGCGCAATCAGCTCTTCTCCAGCATTTAACAGAACTGAAAAGGTTTCAGAACAAGAAAATGAAACTGGTCATGATACTAAAACGAATGTCTTAGAAGGTTCCCCCACACGACTCCCCACACGACTCCACACACACACACACACACACACACACACACACACACACACACTCCCTCCCTCGCCTTTCCACCTGCTGTATTCCTGCCACTTAAACCCTCACAGAAGAAATCAAACACACCACTAACATCTGTAACTGTGTTCAGTGCTGCCTGAAAAACTTCAGATGATACAGTGATACAGTGAATCTGTGATTTATCCATAAGATGGTATATTTCAGAACAGTTCCTAGTTCATTCAACTACTGTTGTACTAAATGGGGATGGTGGTGGCTTAGTGGTAGGATACTTGCCTCCAGACCAAAAGGTCACAGGTTCGAATCCTACCTACAGCACACCACCACTGGGTCCCTGAGCAAGACCCTTAACCCCAAG
>JBBJLR010000040.1:10502798-10534063 GCA_037577145.1 Brachypetersius gabonensis | reverse complement strand
TCCCCTGTAGTTAGAGAATGGAAGTCGCTTTGGATAAAAGCGTCTGATAAATGCCATAAATGTAAATGTAAATGCATTAACTTCAGATTTTAATATGCAATAAGCAAGTTAGAACAACTGCATTAAAACTGTTGAAAAAATAATACAATTAACATTAAGTTGAATTGGCTTACTGATTCATTTGCAATTTCAATGATAATCAGTGTCCACAGTCCAAACTAAAGCCGTGCATGACAGACTGCACATTTTTGCCATATATATGTGTATATTCATATGAGTTGGATCAGTTGTGAGGGTCTCAGGGACTGCAGCTAAGACCAATGATTGTGCATTTTGTTGTGAAAGTTCATAAAAGAGACCCAGTCTTGTGAGCAAGTAGGTAACAGATTTGCAATGGTTACACAAAACAAGTGTATTATATATAGGCAATTAAACTATTTCTAGGAAATAAGCAGTGATTAAGCAGTCAAGTTTATGAATACAGTACCCAAACTGGAGGCACTGAATCCAGGATTATTCTCATTCATCAGTGATTTATAGCGATCTAAAAAGACAACTAGATCCATCTGCAAAGACTAACAAGCCTACCAATGAGAGACTTGTTTTAAAATCATACTGAGATATGTAACCTTTTTCGTGAGGTCCAGGATCTCCTAGAGGGTCCACTCACAGACCAGAATGGATATGAACTTGTTACACATTCACCTGCACTTAAATCACTTATCCAGAGAAAAAAAAACATCATGAAACCTAGCCTGTTTGCAACAGTCTGTAGGCAAAAAAAAACCTTAAAGTTTCTCTTCTGAAGCCATAATTGCCTAAAAAGGAGAGCTGAAGAGTGAGAAATCTGGTCTGAAAGGGGTTTGTTGTAGATGTAAGGCTGTTAGAGGTTGATGCAACTTAATGTCCTAATGTAAACAACATGGATTTTTTTTAATACAGTTTTTAAACATGCTTATTGTATCATTCATAAGATATGGAGGTTTAGTCTTTAAGCCCGAATCAAGCTGGAGAGACACAGTTTAAAGGCTAATAAGCCATAAAGGCTAATAAGTTTGGTCTGGAGGAGCTAGCAGGGCTCCAGGAGGGATGAGGCAGGCTAGCAGACTAGCTCTGTATGCTAATGTCATTCTGCTAGTTGTGGAGAAAAAAAAAGACGAAAACACTTACTGTGTGCCTGGATTGTGGAAACATCATGACAGTTTCTGGCGTGCCCACTTTCTCCTCGAACCCTTGGCAAGCGTTTGGCGACGAAAGAGCTTCTGGAAATGTTGTTTTTGGGGGTTTCTCCTTCTTTGTTCTGATGAAGCTGGCTAGCTACGCCTGCTAGTATGGCAGCGGCACAGGTAGGGCTGATTAGTGGGGCTCTGGCTCCGAGATTTCTCTTCAGGTAGCATTCGGCACTGAGGGGATAGTAAAAAAAAACAGAATAAGCCAAGCAATACAGCCTCTTTTCTTCACCCTCGTCAAGTCCTGACCATGAAGGAGCTGGGAGACGCCTGCCAGCCCCCTCTCTGCCCTGGAGCTGTGTGTTCAGACTGGAGATGACTGAGTGCTCTCCCTCCTCTGGATTGGTTTGTGCTGTGAAAGTGCTGGACCTGCACACAGAGCACAGCCTTAATCTTCAGTTTACTGGCTTTAATCAGGGTCTCTGGATGAAGACCCATTTCCCTGACTTGCCCAGAACAAACCACAGTTAAAAGATATTAAAACGTTCACCACATTTGTGCAAAAAGATCTAAAGAATATAATTACTGGCAGGATTCCCTCCCTAACACCACACGAGGGAGACAAATGTGCATCTCTTCAGGTAATAAGACAGTAATTAGAGCTAGTCCCTAGTTCTGGATAAGGACTAGATACTCATCAGATCACTTTTAAAGATAAGAACACACCCCAGAACACAGTGTGAACAGTGTAAAATTATTTCTGCATTTAAACTCGTTCACCAAGTGACGCTGTGGGCAGACACTAGCAGTCGTGGGATGCGACTCCTCACCCTTCCGTTTACTGTATTAAAGGATCCCACATCCGTTTGTCTTATCCCTCCTTAAGGCCCACTTAAGACATTAGTGTAGTTTTAGGTACCATAAAGTCCCATTTCTTTCTGTGATAAATTGATCCTGAAGGAAATTACTTGAGTCATCTGCATTTAACCCATTCACCCGAGTGAAGCAGTGGCAGCACTAGCAGTCCTGGGATTCAAACCCACAACCTGCTGATCACAGGGTAACTAAGCACTAGGCCTCCAGTTGCCCTGTTTACTGTATTAAAGGACCCGTATCCAACATCTTTTTGTCGTATTCCCTGCATAAGGTCTTTTTTGGACATTTGTGTAGTTTGTGTTTTTATTTTGTATACCAAATTGATCACAGAGGGAATTATGAGTCTTCTGCATTCACCAAGTGAAAGCAGTAGGCTGCCAACATTGGCGTCCGGGGAGCAGCGTCAGAGGACCGTACCTTGCTCAAGGGAACCTCAGTGATGCTAGCGGCTGTCCAGGGATTCAAACCCGCAACCTTCTAATTACATGTGTACCTCCCTAACCACTAAGCCTCCAGCCACCCTATTTACTGTAAAAAAGGACCCGTAGCCTACATCCTTTCCACTTATTCCTCTCTTAGGATATCTATATAGTGTTGGGAACAATATATGTACCATTTAATTGTATTTTATTTCATATACACTATCTGGGCTGATTCTGACTCAATATAAAATGCATAAACAATTTCATACTCACTGCAAAAGCAGTTTAGTTTCCTAAACTAATGACGGGACAGTACATTTTAAAACCATGTTACTTGGCTTTCTTTTCACAAGAAATCAAGCATGAATTTATGAAACACAATTTAAAACAACTGTAGTAATGTGTTTACATGCAACACCAAACTCCAAAGGTTTAAGGTTTAAGGTAACCTTGTACCTTGAACCGTGAAAAGCAAGCTAAAGAGCAAGAATGACGAAAATCAGGTTTTCCATGATTATGGGAAGATTCAGAGGCAGTTCAGTGTAGTGGCTTCAATAAATCGATAAGACGGAACAAGTATAGGAACAAAGTTTATTCCAATTTAAAACGGATAATTTTTCTTCCAAGGAGAAGGTTATGAAAATCGTTTTCATGTTTGAATGAGGTTCAGGCAACAGTGGTTGAAATGAAAACATACAAAAAGAGAAATATGGCTAGAATACTGTAAATGATCAACAGTTAGGCCACCCGACCCTCCCCAGCAAAACTAATACATGCATTTAGATGTTGTTTCATTAAAAACAGCAGTTTACCATATTTAGCCTTAAATAAAGAATAAAATCATCTTTTTTAAACTTAATCACATACTAGGTGTTGGCTTGCTTTAAAAACAGGACCATAAAATACACAGACCCAAGTCCTTTTTTATGATTTTACACAATATTGGCACTTGTTAAAAGAGTCTGGCTCTACAAAGAAAGGGAATTGGCACACTCAATATTGTACATCATTTACATTTGGTATGCTTAAAAAAAAGAGCAAAAGAAAAGCAAAATACTTTGATTTTATACACCATTACAAAAAAATCATTTATATTAAGTGGTCCTACATACAAGTGTTCATGTAACGTATTAGCATTAGGGAAAAGAAATAAAAAAATAAAAATTAGCTTCATATTTTTATATACCCATCACATCAGCATGGATCTCAAGCAAAAACATCTTTTTCCATTAGTGTTCAGATCTCTGAGTACCAGGAATGTGCTTGGACAAACAGAAAAGCCGCAGTAGGTTCAGCAGAGAAGAGAACCTTGGGAGAACAACCATCAAGAATTCAGGAGCTGGACAAGCACCCCTGGAAAGCGTATGAATGATTAAAGCTTAACAATCATTTCTAGAATACATGATGTTGGGATGTACTCTTAGTGTTTTCTGTTCAGGAATAATCACAGGATCTGGTACATTATATGTCCAAAAGTATAGAGGCACCCCTTCTAATGAACAAAGTCAGCTATTTTGGTTGACCTATGTTCCACTGAGCACATACAGGTTGTATAATCTCCATAGAAAAGCAGCGCCAAAACACAGGAGGACATGGAGCAGCAGCACAAGATGGTTACGGACTGTATAACCAACAGCACTGGACTGGAGCAGTGGAACTGTGTTCTCTGGATTGATGGAGCTCCATCCGATACATTTAGCAGTGACATGCGATCCAAACATCAGTACCTACAATCCCTAAAGCTCCTGTGACTGCAAACAAACGCTCACAGCAATGTTACTGCATTCCTGTAAATGTACCCTAAAGCCTTCTCCAAAGAGTCTGTTGATGCAACGAGGGGACAATTCCCCATTTCAACATTACAGACAAAATGTTGAATGAGCAAGTGTCTACATATTTTTGGACAGTGTATGTGCTTATTGTAGGCAATACAGCCATACCTTAGTGTTTGTACTGATAAAAAATTTCCACAGATCACATAATCAGAAATGCTTGACTGAATACGTTGTGTTGATATCACCATTATGCAGACAGTGATACTGCACATTTTAAGGGTGTTCAAAACCACAAGGGTAGCTTTGCTGGCCCGGCACCTGAATTCTTTATCCAGAAGATATTAACTCATATATGATGCACACAGCCAAGTGTTGCTAGTATTCAATCCTATGCCATGCATGAGGGCTTACAGTCTAATATTTTAACCAAAGAACAGCATGTACAGTGCAACACTGGCACAAACGTCCAAGCCAAGAAAGAAAAGCTTCACTAATACATCCAGATACAGGCAAAAGAAAAGTTCTTAAGTGATGTGTGGCACTAACAAGATAAATACTTGTACCCTCCGTGGGTTCAGCATGGGTCAATGCTAATCTCAAGCTGCACCACCTCTCAGGATTCAAGTGTTCTGATAACAATGATACATAGCACAGACAGAACATACTGATCACTGTTATTAAAGGGAGTATAATACAAAGGAAGATGTTTGGCCATCCATAAATCTGACAATTCTGGCAAAAAATGAATAAACCAACCGGGACACAATCATCAAAGGAACATAAGTGTTTTTCATAACCAGGCTCCAAGGATCTCGGAATCAAACAAGCCCCCGATGTTGTTGCACTGGACCAAAAGTTGCATAAATGTGAGATGCTTGAGAAAATAATTAAGAATTATGCGTTCTACAACTTCCATATTAACCTCTACATTTCAAGCCCAACAGAGAATGGTCCATACTAGCATAAAAGGAGATTCAATTATATCGCTTAAAGGAAAAAATATATATATACACACACACAAACAAGAGTAGAACTTTTACCTGAAGCCCGCAGTTACTTAAGAGTTTCACATGGTGCTCTGTTCACGTTAAATCAAGCACGATTCATAAAACACCATGAAAAAACAAACAAACCTGTGGTCATGATAACTGCCCTACCACTCACACATCAACACACCCTCTCCCTGATTCAGTATCTCACTTCATTGCACCTATTGCTCTGTAGTCTTCATTGGAGTCCTTTCGTTCCGTCACCCATTAGTAGCCCTTGTAATGAAAGCATGAACACTAACCTGAATTACGTCGCAAAGACAAAAATAAAGATCCAAAAAACAAACTACTACTGACAATATCAGCTATGGAATTTGTAAAGCTATCTACAGCAAGATCTAAGATATGGTACTGAAAACAATACCAAAGAAAACCTCATGTTACAAATTGCAAGCATTGACCATTAAGAATTTAACCACTGACATCCTATTTGCATAAAGCGGCATGAAAATTTAGCTTCTGCTTCTCAAGCATTGGAAAAAAAAAAATCAGAACGGTGACGACCATTTACGATTTGCTGAAAGAAAAGTAAATTACTAGCCGATAGATTTTTACAGCAGTATGGACTTGAGTCCTGTTATTAAAATTATCTGGTCCATAAATTACATAAATAGAAAATATTGATTTCACTTTGTACAGCATTCCTTTGTACTATGTTGGCCTAAAGAAATGTTCTACATTGAACCAGCAGTTTCAACACTAAAAGTGATGTTAGGGGTGGTGTAGCTTTTACAATTTGCTTCATACTCTTGTATCTTAACCTCCATTTACAGACAGAGCTTTGAGATTAACCTTCATTTGTTAAATTTAACCATGAGAAAAGCATGATACACTGCATAACAACAGCATTTAACAACCATAACACATTGTTTAAGTAATAGATACTATGTGGCAAAATAACACCTGAATTATATTAAACTTCTTGAGCCAGAGTTTCTTAACAATGTATGTAAACATACATGAAATACAGATTTGTTTTGCAAACTTCATTAAATATTCATTTTTGTCCCTTCAACTGTACCGAGGAAAGCAACTAACACTGGTAAAAACATATTCTTCATAAGTAGCTGACTCCAAATTTGGCGAACGGTACAAATGGAAGAGGAAACCTACTGTTATGCTAAGTGTTGATAAAATCTTTCAGTTTGTTGATATTGGGCTGTAATTTCTTTTTGGCCATTATAACTACATACTGAACCTCTGGTGATGACACTATTGATCACTAATTTGGCAGGAGAACCTATCTTCACATGGTTCATGAATAACCACTGCTTGTCAGAGAGCAGTGGTAGCGAATGTAATACAAAGAAATCTTGTAATTATTTCCAATATACAAAATCAATAGACAGTTTCTCCTACTCGCCATGAAATGTCTTAACACCCATTTTAATTCTAAAAACAGATCAAGGTGCATTCAAAGATACAAGGTGAAGTTTAGCTGAAGTTTAGCCTTGGAGAGGCATGCAGAAAAACTGCACCCAATGCCCTACTAGAATCTTGCCCATGGCAACATTTGTTGCAGTTAATTCTCCATTCACAATGTTTCCTCTCAAGATTAAGGTCAGGGTCTCCTTTGATCAAATTCTTACCTCTGTTGTCACCTGCAACTGAGCTACAGTGCAAACTGGGACCCTGTCGACCACCGTCACACACAGTCCATCTGCCCCAGCCCTTCCGTTAGAGAAGCAATCAGAAGGGATGGGCAGAACAGTTATCAGCTGATGGAAGAAAACAAGAGTCTGCATCTTCCTTCAGCAACTGATAACACTGCCAGATGGGCAAAACCAGACAAATAAAAGAAGTACAAATAAGAAACACCTGTGCCTGCAAAGAGAAAGACTTGTGTCAGTCTTGATTATGATAAGAGTATACGTGTGTAGGGGTGTGTGTGGGGAAAGTACATAAAAATCTTATATTCTGGGCTGCAGGTGTCCCTCTTCCTCGCTTCGTCCTTCACACCAGGTTGTACTCTTTGAGGTTGAGCTGCAGGATGGTGTCTTTGACTGCAGCAAAGACGAAGCGGATGTTCTCCGTGTCCGTGGCGCAGGTGAAGTGCGAGTAGATGATTTTGTCACTGTCCGGGTTCAGGTCCACAAACATCTTCAGAATGAACTCGCGCCCCGCCTGCGCATCTCTCTGTGGACCTGAAAATGGACAAAAGGAGTTTGGACTGCTTTGGTTTGATCTACTACACAGAAATGCTCAATCAAAGATTGATGTCTGTTCAACAAAATGAGGTCTTATTACTTTAACATCGTAGCCCATATCAGCATAAGAACAAGAAAATGGTTGATCCCAGAGGAAACTGCTTATGTTTTGACTGCACAGACACACAGAGATGAACAATAAAAAATATATAATTATAAGTATAAATAAATACAATAGTAGAAGTAAATCAGTAATTTTGCCATAAGTAATGATACAGTATTTCAAATTCAAGTTAAACTATTTTAAGTTTAAAATTAAGTTTGAATACAATGCTCACATTAAACACGATCACTGAACAGATTTGCATTGTTCCTCTGAAATCAACAAAATCTATTTTTGAATTCATGTAAATATTAGATAGTGATTTTCTCATTTCTTGAACATCAATAATCAAAAGTTGCACTACACATCTTTACCACATGGTGTCTCTGTACCCTTCAGTTTCACGTGAGTGAAACGAAGAGAGGGGAAGACTACCATAGGAAACAAAGTAAATTTACCATCAAATTCAGGAAAGTAGTCGACCAGGTGAGAGTACATGATCTTTTCCTCCAGCAGGTCCTTTTTGTTGAGGAACAGAATAACTGAGGAGTTCTGGAACCAGGGGTAGGTGATTATTGTCCTAAAAAGGGCTTTGCTCTCCTCCATTCGGTTCTGTTTAAAAAAACAAAAAATAAAAGAGAAGCAAAAACTTTAGATTATAATCATAGACTAGAATTTATGACCTATTCCAGCTCCCAACACATCCGAGATAGGAAATCAGCATTCTATAGCCCCTAGCTACAGGAGTGTAGAGGGCTGGAACAGAATAAAAATGTGGAAAATGTGTTCTGGCTAGGAGGCCCTGAGGGCTAGGTGGAGGATCTAAAGGACTACTGCTGAAGCGCATTTTGCCACTGATCACACAGGGATGGGTTCATATTTACATCTGTTACTAACAGAACACTACCAGTCTTTTTAGGATTCCACAGGGTTTTCATATGTCTGTGGTCAGGAATTCCTCATTTTTAGGTATTTATTCAATTCTTCATGTTAAAATAATCTGTTAATCATCATCACTCCAGAAAAATGTAAACACAAATTATTTATATGTGCTCACTGATTTATCAGCACATGGCTAAAAGGGAAATTAGGGCCAAAATCAAATGAAAACTCCCGTGGTAAGTACCCAGTTCAGGTACACCGCTACTGCTTTTACACACCTTGATCCAGGAGCCTGTGTAAACACTTTATCCCAAAAATAAAATAAAAAAATAAAATAAATAAAACAACCAACAACAATATTGAGAAAACAATTCATGTACATAAATCAATCAGCCATAGCATGAAACCACCTACTTGATACTGTGCAGGTCTAATTTGTGCTGCGAAATCAGCTCTGACCTGTTGAGGCACGGACTCCACAAAACATCTAACAGTGTCCTTTGCTGCCAGGTGGGGCCTCCATAGATTGGACTTGCACATCCCACAGTCATACAAATTGTATAAAAGACCAGTTCACCTTAATCCATTTCACCATGGTCCCGTTCTGATGCTCACATGCCCATTGTAGGTTCTTTCAGTGCGGCACAGGGATCAGCATGTGCACTCTGACATGTCTCCAGCTATGCAGCACCATAGGCAGCAGGCTTTGTGTTCTGTAACCTTTCTTTCATTTAACTATCATTCAGCAATTAACTTTTTAAGCAATTTATTGCAGTAGCTCTTCTGTAGGACTGGACAAGATGGGTTAGCCTTCACTTGCCCTGTGCCTCAATGAGCCTCGGACATTCATGACTGTTGTTCGGTTCACTGGTTGTCCTTCCTTGGTCCAGTTTTGGTAAGTACTGACCTTTGCACACCAGGAACATCCCACAAGACCTGCAGTTTTGGAGATGCTCTGACCAAGTAATTAGTCATCACAATCTTGCTTTGGTTAAAGCTATTAAATTGCTTGCAATCGCACATTTTCCCCCACACGTCAGCTTCAAGAACTGACTGCTCTATTGCTGCATAATATATCCCCCCCTTCACAGGTGCTGAGGTACCAGATAACGTCACATAACCTGTCAGTGGTTTTAATGTTATGCTTGACCAGTATATACAGTATATAACCCAACTCCTGCATAGCTACTACATTCAGACTAGCGCACCTCATTATCAGACTCCACCAAGACCTGGTCATACTCGCTCAGGGCAACCAGGAACATGATGGACGTCACATTCTCAAAGCAGTGGATCCACTTCCTGCGCTCTGACCTTTGCCCGCCCACATCCACCATTCTGTGATTGAGGGAAGAGATACAGAAAGCAGAACAATAATGATTATATGAATGCTCACCTATAATACATTCCTGTATACACTTCTGTAGCTATCAAACTGGCAACAAATTTACTTAACTTTCAAATGATTCCAGGTTTCTATGACAGTTCTAGCCAGCAGGTATTTAGCTGCTTACTAAATAAAATAAATAAAAGTGTCCCCTTATATTCCAGTGTGAACAATGTAAAATTCTCTCTCTGCATTTAACCCATTCAAGTGAAGCAGGGGGCTGCCACCAACATGGGGTGCCCAGGGAGCACAGTGTGGGGATGGTACCTTGCTCAAGGGTACCTCAATTGTGCCACTAGCAGTCCTGGGATTCAAACCCACAACCTTCTGCTTGCAAGTGCAACACCCTGACCACTAGACCAACAGCTGCCCCATTCCTTGAATATCATTTTATCAGTAAAGGAGCTTGAGTAAATACTACCATCCTGGTCTTATATTTTTTGTGAAATGGTCAAAATATAAGTTTGTGCTTTGACTATACCACTATTACAATGCTGACTAGAACAGACATGTTCAACCATGGATCAAATGTCCTGAACTATACCATTAAATATTGTGTCAGAACATTACTGTAGATGAGAGAATTTACTTTTCTATGCTAATTGGCCCAATTACAAGCGCTAATGCTTTCAATTCTGAATTTACATCACTGTACAAACAATGCTAAAGGATGTTTCTTATGTCTGTCTGTGCTTTTCTTAAGATCTTATTCACTTACATAAACCTTAATAGTTTTCTAGTGAAGTAAATTGCACCAGTTATGCGGATTCAGACAAATGAGAAAGGAAATGCGACACTGTGTTTCTGGAAGGAAATGGCATGCAACAGGGAGAAAAGCATGCTAGAAAGAACATGTGAATTTTGGTTTGATGATGTGAAATTAGAAACTGCCACGCAACATCAAAAGGCAATCCTCAGGGTGATACACAGATGTAAATCACAGGCAAGCAAATAAGGGGAGTATGGTGTTGAGGACATCAAGCGGGACTTAGAATGGCAAACGTACGGAGTCAGAGACAAATCTGAGCCTTAAATCTACATCAACCACCATTGGCACTGTGGTATAAATTAATAAAACCAAACACTGAAGTACACCTCACTTCTATCTACACTCACTGGTCATTTTATCAGATATGGGTGTGTAACACAGTAAAAATACAAAATCATGAAACCGCTGTCACAATTTGCAATACAATACTTTGGAAGTTGGAATCAAGTTGGAACCATAAAAACATTATTGATGAAGCAAAAAAGAAATAAATTAGATATTTTAAATCTGCAACAAATTCAGTTAAACAGGGCTACTTATTCTTATTGAAACATGCAATCAGTGTTTAAATACGGATAACACCCAGATAAACTCAAAACTACTGTGACATATCTGATGATGATAATGATAATAAATACAGCCATACTGGGCACCCCTTTTAGATATTACATTAAACATACAGTCAAAATGTGCATTTGGTGGATGCAATTCTGCAGTGCCAGTCCAGCACACACTACAGACTAGGGCAAGAACACAGAAGTCGACTAGTCTACGCCCCCTGAGAGAAGTCAACCAATAAACGCTGGGTTAAATAATCATCAGGTCGTGTGTTTTTTTCCTCACTCCGCCCTTGCTTTTGTACACAATGCAGTCTCTGCCTCTGATTGGCTTGCGCTGACACACGTTCCTTGGTTTAACCAATTATTATAGTCCATTCATAAAAGGGGCGGTACCGTTGGCGCGAGGGAAATCTAAACACGAGATCACAACCTGCAAGTCGGTGTTAAACTACAGTAACAGCACTGGCAATACTACTGTGTTCCTCCATTGCGTGTGATGACGCCATCAAACAACTAGTCGACTTGTCTTTGACTTTGATGACCAACTAGTCGATTGAAAAAATCTTCAGTCGTGAATGCCCTTCTACACGCACTTTTCCACAGGTTAACAGGACTTTCAGTAAATGTTTCTGAAGTGTCAGAAGCACTATTCTCTCCCCATAGTTTCTAGCCAGTCACCATCCCAAAACAGTGTCAGAGCCACTTCTGATATTATGGTCTTTTATTATTTATAGTCTTGTTTGACTTTATTTTATTTGTTCTTGGCATTCTTTAGCTGTTTTAGCTTTACTTGTAATGGAAAAAAACATTTGTTCCCAGGACATGTCACCACCAGGTCACTGCTATGGTGCACCCTTTCTAGGGACATAGAATAGGAAAACTGTCCAATAACAGATGGAATAGTCAGTAACTCTATAGGATGTTTCTGATAAAATGGTCAATGAATACAGGTACAAGGTAAATGAAGTGGAAACAGAGTATAGCAATAAGTTCAGAGGCTGCCAACTACACAAGAGTCATCGGCAGCCAATAATTATATTCTGATCAAACAAACATGAATGATCTAACCGATCCTCAGCTAATCACTCTGTTAGCTGTGAATCCAGTGAGTTAAAAGGCAACGTAAGCACGGATTTGTTTTGTGTAGGCACCCTGGTCTCGATACCTGCGTCCCCCAGTGGCCAGGCATACGGCTTTGATAAATGGGCTCCTCCAGGAGTGCCAGCCTAAAATAAAGCTCCTTCGCTTCAGCCAACCTCTTTTCCTGCAGCTAGGATGACTGACTGACCTACTTACAAGGATAAGTGCTTCTGTGTAGGATGAGCTGCAGGAGGGCGAGACAATTTCATCTGGTTCTAAAGCAATTAAATGTTTGAGGTAGAGGCGTTTGGTATGCAATCATGCAGGCATTGTGTGGTTTGATTCTTAATGTGGTGATCTGTCCTCAAGAAGAGACAACAGGAGCACCTCTCTACCATTAAATGCTGGGTTAAATAATCATTAGGCGTCAACATCATATTGTAACAGCTAAATACATCATATTGTAATAAGGATTACTGCAGAGAATGTCCTCTGAAGTGCATTTGTTCTGTGGACATGTTGAGCAGAGAGGGAACCTCTCAAGCTGAAGCTCGTTGGGAGCAGAGCTATTTCTAGCGGTGGTCCGCGTAGGCGGGCTCAACATGCTGGCTCCCCATCGATCTGCACGCTTTCGTAATCACTCCTGTTCAGAGGCATCCTCTCCTTTCTTCCTCTCCTCTCCTAGCTGAAGGAAGAGCGGCTGTGGAGTTCACAAACAGCGCACACTACAAGACTGGGCTACCGTTTGGGCTTCGCTAGTATGTCATAATGCTACAAATAACTTAATGACTTGTCACGCCAATGTTAAAACAGCAAATTCCTCCTATAGATGTTCAAATCCTGAATGTCTTAGGGCCCAGGTAGCACTAACTAAGGCTGCCCTCCATCAATTCATTGCTGCCTCTTGAAATTTTGTGTTTAAACAAAACGCAAAGACTACAGCTGATGGCCAGCGCACACATCCTGCATTGGAATGAAAGAAGAGTTCTTATCGCAGGAGCTACAACAAACCAGCACACTGCACTTTACAGAAGATATTCTGTTTGACACACTGTACAGATCTTGCTTCTGTATGCAATGTTTGCAAAATATGTTTAGTTGGAACATACTTTTTTCCATATAATTTAATACTTTAGCTTAGCCATGCCAAATATCTGCTTAATTTATTGCATGGGTCGACTCAGAGGCACATGTTGTATATCTATGCATGTGACAAAGAATCTTGACACATGTGTGACAGATAAAGTGAAACATCATTATTACTAATGTAAAATTTTTACAAAAAGGCCACATTTGACTCTTCAATGTGCAATAAAATCTCATACTTTGTTATTGTTATAAAGCACCTTCCCACATTTTGTGTGTCTGTGTTTATTAACAGTTTTCACATTTTTATCATTGGTAATATTGTATTTTTTTGAATATTGTACTCAAAATTGTATTTTTTACAATTCTAACATTTAAACAACAAAAACAGTTAAACTGTCCGTCTATGCGTGGTCTATCTCCTTGCCAGCGGATTTAAAGCTCGCTATCACATCTGACGACAGCACTAATTTAAGATACTCAATTTGCCAATAAAGGCTCTAATGAAAGCCAATTAGAGCCCATAGTGCAGGACATGTCATTTACTAACCACGGTCAAAAGTCAGCCATCAACGATCATCATCAGACAGCATTGGGCGACCAACAACTGGTTTGGTGTGTCAAGGCACCTCAAAGGCTACATAAGGACCTCACCCTTAATTTAGAAAAGTGGTAGAAAAAGAACCAACAACAGTTTTCAACCTAAATCTAAAGTAAATTATGTAGAAGTAAAATAAAAAACAGTTTTTGGACATGTAAACATGGTTAGACACTTAAAAGGATACTTGAACATGTAAGCTTCATGACATTTAGGGACTTGTTTTGTCATGCATTTAGCTTCAGCAGGCAAACCTGACTGCTTGTAGTACACAGATTAAAATCACCACTGACGACATGAAAATGGAGGAATAATTCCTGACGCTATTTTCTACCTGAAAATGATGCTTTGCAAGTCGAAAGGGTATTCAATGATCCCTGTGGTTGGAATGCGAACCCTAAGCACATCTTGTTGGGTTGGTAGATACGACGGGTCAGCAATACGATCCAAATCGCTTAGATAGCTAGAGAGAAAAGATGCAGCAAGGGATAGATGAAGAGGGGAGAAAGAGAGAGGGAGACAAAGGGAGAGAAAATTGAGGCATGAGAGCAGATAATTAAATTTGCAATTAGGGTCAGTGGGCGTCCCAAGAAACACTTAGAGGAAAGCTGGGAGCCTACATTTCAGGGATCTGAACCAACACTCTTGTGCGTCTTCCTCTTTCCTACACCAACAAGCCCATGATGTCTCAGTTTGCAGCCAAAGCCCTGATAGCATCTCATTGACCTTTCCAAAACTCTAGCCGGTCATTAAAAACAACAAAACATTTGATTCTGGGGCATTACACACAGAGTCAGTAGCAACAGCAGAGACTGTGACAAAACTAGTCTCAGATTTAGAGAGAGAAAATGTGATCAGGGCAAGCAGCGGTGCAGCAGCAGAGTATCTTGACAGTGACAGAGGTGATGGTAGGGCCACAGCAGGTCTGGGGTCAGTGGTACCTGAAGATTATATTCTCCAGATCAAAAGGGTATTCTATGATTCCCGTGGTGGGCACTCGGACCCTCAGCACGTCCTGTTGGGAGGGTACGTACCCTGCAACAGCTATGCGGTCTATATCGCCAAGGTAACTGTTGGTGTGAATGAATTACAGCAAAAGAGAAATACAGAAAATACATGTATGTACCTGAGCACAGACGTTTTGCATAATGAAGCAATTATCTCACACACAAGTGTAAGCGTAAACACAGTCAACAGATTGTCAATGATGCAATTGCTTCTGGCGTTTTACATAACTGACAAGTAAACTTGATTAAAAAACAGCAAGATAAAAGTCATATCACATGGAATAAAAACTAGGAAAGACTTTAGATGTTTAACACAGACACACTCACTATTTGGTGGAGTCAGAGAGCTGGTACTCTCTCCGGCGGTCGTAGGCTTCCTGGATGCCTGGGTCAGCCCACAGCATTTTTATTGCACTGATGTAGGGCTGATCGAAGGAGCAAATCTTTTCCACGTCCACTTCTCGCACCAATAACGCATTGGCCTGTGGGTAAAGATCAAATACCTACACTGTACCATATTCTGAATGGTAAAAGTTTTCCTTTTAGAACCAGACTAAGACACTGTTTTCCAATCAAAGGGCACTCCCTCAATTTTTTTAGGCTCTCTGGAGGTCTTTAAGGACTTCACACAAAGTACCCATCACTTCCTTTTGGAAAGCTGCAAATATTTACCTCAAATGTGTGTCTGTGCAATAAATTTAAACATCCCTGGACATTTAATACATTTAACTATACAGTAACTATACTGCTTTTTGCAGGGTTACCTTCCAAGAGCACCCGCGTATAGTGAAAAAATCTGTTGTGTTTTGGTTTTAAAAAAAGCCTATTTTTATACTGTAAAAGGCATACATATGCCTCCAAATATGCTCCTATAAGACTCTAATGTTTTAAGTTTAATGTATTACCATTAAAGAAAATATAACGGTAAATAAATAATCAGAATCAGAAAATGTTATTGCTTAAAATCCATTAGCGTTAGCGGTTTAAACAGGGCACAGCTACCCACATGTTTAAACTTACTAACTTACTAAGCTTACTAATACTAAATAACTGAGATAACTGGAAATTGGGGAGGGGAGTTAAAGACTAAAATACGAGAACAAGACATGATCATTCATGCTACATGCTACAGCAGGCTTCTTCTTCATTTTTTGGCGGTTGACAACTTTTTAGTTTATTACCACCACCTCAGGACGGTGCCGGTAAGCAGTTCAGTTCTCAGAAAAAACCTGCATTACACTGACTCCGCGAATGTTGATCCGTGTAAAACTGAGGGCTTACTGTATTTCCATTAATATTTAAAGGGGACCTATTAGGTCTATGGGCTATACAAAACATGCACATGAAGGTATTTTCACAAACTCATTCTCACATAAAATTATATCACCAGCTTTATTCTTCACTGCTTTGGTTCCTTTCAAAACGCCCCGTTTGGACGGATGGCATACAATTTGCATATAACCACCCCTTATCTGTCGAGACCCCACCCACTAGCCTTGTCACCACTTTCAGCGGCCATCTTGGGTCTTTGTAGCTCCCAAATTTAAAAGCTCAAATCCCTACACTTTCTCCCAGACAAAGAAAACCTAAGAACTGCGTGGCTTTCATTTCATTTTCGATGGCCATGTCCCAGCAACAATCCGTTTTGTTCTACCTTAAAAAATTCCACCTTAAGTATTTAAGGAACAACCTTAAGTATTTAAGGTGGAAGGGAAAATTGGAATAAGGAGCTGTGAATAAGCTCATGGGTGCGAGGATAGGTGGCTTTGTTATGACTGGAAGTGCAATTTGCAATGGGGTGGGTGGAGCATGGGATGAGTGGTGTGTGGCTGCAACAGCTTATTTGCATGAAAGGGACAGAGCCCTGAAACAGGATGTTTTAAATCGGCCAAAACTGTGAAGATTAAAACTGGTTATATTTCTTTATTTGAGAGTGATTTTGTGCAAAGGACTTCATGAACATGCTTTGTATAGCCCATAGACCGAATTTTTTTAAAGTGACTTTTGCATAATATGTCCCCTTTAAAAATTCATTTGAGGGATTGGAAATGAATTAGAAACAAATTTCTATTTCACTGGAGTAATAGTGTAAGGTGATGCGGCAAATTTCTTTAGTCATTCATCACCATGAGAAAGACCATAGAAGCCAGCAGGGATGTACAACAAACGTGTCCAAAGCTCATAAATTGTATACATTAAGTTGGGTTTTGGGTCAAAACATATCCCAAACTACAATCAAACTGAACCTATATAAATCACATCACTTCACACCCCAAAGCCCCATCTCCTTAAGTTTTACATTTAGTTGAGTCGACCCACTCCATGCCACAGCATGCTTTAATTCTCACCTTGTTTTGCTCGTACTTGTACTGGATCTTGAGATTGTCCATGGCGCGAATCATGGCCTGCATGGAGGTGAAGATGTTCTGGTATACAAGCTTGGTGAAGCTACGCTTGTCTTCATCATTGTATCCCGACCCATGGATGATCCGCATCTGTTTGATGAATGTGCTCTTGCCACTCTCTCCCGTACCTATAGCACAGAAAACAAACAAAAATGAGTTCAGTGCTGAATAAACAAAATATTCCAAAATGCTACGTGAGGGAAGGAACTTTACATGCCGAGAGGCACTCGGCCATTTATACATTAAAAAATCTGACCTCAAATTTTCAGGCTCTCTCTCTCTACACACACACTCAGCTATATGTTGACAGGGGAATCCCATTAAAAGGATTTGGTTGCATAAGCACAGCAACCCTCAGACTCAAAATGAGCAGTGAGACAGAAATCCAGGGATACATAGCCAAGAACTTTATCGCTGCCACAATATTTGGGCCTCATCTTCCAACTATTTAACTCAATCCGCCACACATTAGCCTCAATATTCTTGCTGGTACATTCACCCACATGCACACAAAGTGAATCAAGTCATGGAAAAGACAATGGCTGTCAAAATTACTTGATTAAATGTTTAACTCCTAAAATCAAACAGAACTCAGCGAAATGAGTGTCTGCCAGGTGTTGGCGCTCCTCTTTCTACTGGATGATTGTGGGGGGCAGGAGCTGAACCAGAGAGAGTGTTTTAGAATGTTTACACACAGTTTTTTCATTTTTTTTGTATGGTTTGCTGTGTTCTATATTGGATTGGGGTCCATGTGAAGTACTTTGAGCTGCACTCTGTATCTGCTGTATAAATAAAGCTATTATTATTACTTGGCTAACGTTTTTTTGCTCATGTATCCACTCTAAATGCTATGTCTGTGCCACGACATGAAGAGCTAACCACTAAAGGCTAAACACAAGCATGTTTCTTCATAACGCTGAGATAAAAATGTACTTTTGTTATTATTTTGCCTAATGGTTCTCAACATTTCCAGAATTAAGGTCCACTAATGCATCACGGCATATTGCCATGGCCCACTGTTAGCTTTCACCCCTATTTTGGTGGCCATCTTGGAATTTACAGTACCAACTTTAAAACATCACAATTCCATCACAAGTTAATATTGTTTGTGGTTAGACTCATTTCAAAGCAAATCAGGTATTCAATCCTCTACTTTCAAATAAGGATGGAATATTATTCTTGTTTGAAGAAATCCTTATTTTTACCACAGCAGTATAAATCAATAAACGCTTCAACACTGCTCTCCCATTCATTCTGTACAAAAGGCTCTGATCAAGCAACTCGCACTGTCTGCTCCGCCCCACGGTTCACCATTCGGTTCAAACAATAAGAACTCTGGGCCAGACGCACCAAATACCCAACAAAACTCGCTCTGTTTCCTCATTTAAAAACCATATTTTTCCAACTGAGTGCAGTGGAGCGTCTCCCTGTCTGTGACGCTCGACTGATCTGGGGGCAGTTTTCAGGCAAGAGGGCTCATTTGAAACGTTACAACCTCCACTACTCGTTAAATAGCGGAGGTTGTAATAAAACACCAATGGCATTTCAATAATACATCAATCACAGGTTTTTTGGGACCAATTGCGGACCAATGGCCTGTCTTTGTTTTATACTCGCAGCCCAATCAAAAGCCTTTTGCGGACCAGTGGTTGAAAATAAGGATTTAGCCCTTAGTTTTGACTATCTTCATCCCATCTGATCCCATTGAAGTGCAGAATTATACACATATTGTCAGATAATCTTGAACTAAATGGCAGGTATATGAATCTTACTATATATAAAAATATTTTTGAGAAATCACATGCACCAAAACGCACTCCCTAACCCTAAAAGTAATATTTTACGCTCTATAACATGAATTAAACACGTTTTTTTACAGAATTAGTCTGTGATTTAGGTATCTGCTTGATACCACTTTAATTTAACCCCCTTCAGATACACTCTAAGCCATTTTCAGCAGTGAAAACTAGAACCATTCATATTAATTTTACAAATTAAATTTTTTTTTTAATTTATAAACTAGGGCTTGGTGCAAACTAGGGCTGCTGCACGATATTAGGAAAATATGCGATATGCGATAATGTTGAGTGTTGCGATGGTGATATCCCATGCAATAAGTGAGTAAAAACTTAGCCTTTACAGTGTTTAATGTTTTTCTACTTTGGATTTGCTGGTAATAAAGACTCCAGACGCTGACTGGTCTTTTTTTTTTTTAAAGAATTTACTTAAAAAGAGCATTTAATGCCCCCCATAAAACATTTGAACCATTGAACATTGTTGAAAAAAAAATCTGAAAATATTTTAAGTCTTAAATAAATGTAAAAATAATTTAGATTATAGTACGTAAAAGGAACAATCTATAACAGGAGCAGAGAAGGTGAAGAATCTGGCCAGTGATTTTTTTTGCCCTCTTCTCTGTGGCACTGGGTGAAGAGTTTTGGAAAAACACCATTTATTGCAGTTTCGCGATATGAATATTGCGCATGTTGATATCTCGATGATGATAAATTTGCGATATATTGTGCAGCCCAAGTGCAAACATTGGATCTCTTAATATTACTTGCTTCGGTTTTTCAAAGAAGTGGGCAGGCTCCCAAAATGTGACTGATTGGGGTTGTTAGGCCAAGTGCAGAGAAGTTTTAGTTATGTAGGTATGACATTGTGATTTTTGTAACTTAGTACACTTAGTTCATCAGTGATCATTAGGAAACACCGTTGAGCTTTATTAATTACTGTAGTGTGCTTCATATCCCTGATTTTATTTCTAAAATTCATTTTTATTATATTTTTCCACCATCACAATAATACCTTACTATCTCTGTGCTGATGTCCATCTTTTTGATGTTTTCATATTAAAAAGATGGAGCTCAGCTTTCAAATGAGATCAACTTTGGTCATTCTTCCATGGTTTTGCTTCACCTTGGTTTAATGATGACTTCAATTTGAGTTTATAAAGACAAAATTATTCTGGATGGTCTGGGCTGATTTTCTTCCCTAGTAGGTTCTGCTATGCAGTAAAATCTAGGTCAGGCCGCAGACAGAGACTTGATCCATTTGCTGTATGAGAGTTCCGACCTGCATAGCATCGACGGTGACCTTGTAAACTATAGCAGACTGAGATGATTATATTTTCAATTTCATTTAACAAATTTTGATACAAACAAGTTTATATGCATGTTTGCGGTTTCAATGGTAGCATACAGTAACCCTGTTCTACACAGAATCAGATTCAACTTCTCAACTGGTAAAAACAAAGCATGCACAACGGGAAGAAGACAGAAACCCTGCCCACTGCACACAGTCTTGGTGCAGAAACGGTTGTCATGGCAACCCATTACAGCATTTAGCACACAGTAAACCGATTTTCAAAGAGCAGGCCAAACTGTGCCCCCCTACTCACAGCAAATAACTGCTCCACCCTGACAGAGGAACTGACCAAAAATAGGAAATGTCAGTTAAATATATCCATCAAATTCAAAGTATACCATTTGACGGGCACTACAGAATTTTCTTTGTTACCCACTGCTATAACGCTGGCTCCAAGGCTATAAATTAAAGCCACTGGCTGAAGTGACGTATAAGCACTATCTAAATTTAAACGAGACAGGTCAGGTTGTGCTTCCCTGCATCGTTGCAAATCAATCTACTGCAACTGAAAGACTAAATATGGACCAAACAAGACAACAAGATGGCAGAGAACATGCATTTTACAATGAATGAACAGCTATTTCGGGAAAGGGTTTTTTGTTTGATGGAGAAAACGGACAAGTACACTTTTCTTAAACTTTTAGCTCTGATAGGATCTTCCAAGCAGGATTTGCTTTTTTTAAACCTTTTCATCAGACGATCAGAACAATATGAAATATCATATTAAGGTAAAATAAAATACCCCCAGACACTCTGAAAATGCTTTGCTACATACACAAAATGTTGTGGCAGGTAAGAGAAGTGGATATAAATACAAAAGATTAATGATTACTTAAGTAGTTTACAAATAGTGGTTTGGAGTTGTTCTCAATGGTGATTTTCTTACTGCATGCAATGGTGACATAAGTAGTAGTGATATCGCACTTGTTTATATGAAATAAGCAGTGAACTCAGCTCACCACAGACCTGCATTTACAAATGTGACTACTAACAATCACAAGTCTGTATGTCCTATCAGGACATATTTTTCTAAAGCAGGGTCCTGGGGGGTGTTGCTTAACACAGTTTGGTGGTTCCCACTAATTAGGTTGACTTGAGCAGGGAAATGACCAAACTGTGCTGTAGACAGGCCACCCAGAACTGAAGATCTGTGACATATGACTGGGTGATTCACATTACTTTTATGTCAAGTACTGCACTGATGGGAAAGAAGACAATAGTGAGTGCTTACACTGAAACATGTCTTCTGATTACGTTTCTGTCATTTGGCAGATGTCCTTATCCAGAGCAAATTACCATCATTATTTACAGTGACAGTGCCTCTGGAGCAACAGAGAGTTAAGTGTCTTGCTCAAGGACACAATGGTAGAACACAATGGTTTGAACATTTGATGTTGAACAGATGTGTTTTGACCATTAGGTAACAACCAACCAACCTTGTGCTGACCTACATGGCTAAAAATCCTCCTGTGTGAGAACATATCCTTGTTTGTTGCTTCGCACATGAAGACATGCTCAGTAACTGATGCTCATCCCTGTGTCTGCAGCCCACCAAAGACACATCATGGCAAAGCTTTCTAACTAACCTGAAGCATGAATTTCTGTCAGTGGCTGGATAATTTAAGGGATGATCTCACCAAAGTAAATAAAAAATAATGCAGGTCAATCTTTAATCATGTCACCATTATCACATCAATTATTAATCAGGTTTTAATATATTACTAGGTATAGTACATAGCAATGTAATCACAAATTCATGTTCTATCCATGTCATGCAGCCTTGTTTTCCAGCTACGACTTCTTGGGGGGCATCCAAAGGTAAGAAGCAGGAGATGAACTCATCTGCTTCAGATCATGCATTAAGCTAGTGCACAGCTGTTTCAGACAACTGCGGGCAGATAAAAGCCATTCTGATTTATTTTTGCCTGCCCTCCGTCATAAGATTTAACCCCCACCACCACCACGCTCACCCTGGAAGCCAGACTTCTTGTTGCCTGGGACACCAGAGTGGTTGGCAGTACAAAGTCCTGCCAAGGCTCTTCCAATTGGTCCCCTGAGCAAGTGAGATCCAAAACTGCACTCTAAAAGGTTCTGTCTATGAATGGATATGAAGAATGTCAGAAAGGAGCCTGGGATTTTAATTGTCAGGTTCAAATCACGTAAAAAATATCCTGATGCCTCATGAAAAGATGCCCATTTCTTAGTTTTAATGGCATTCTCTGCATTCCTTCCCTTGTAATGGACTGAAATGTTTATCCGATAGTCAAGCCATTTTTGGTTCCTGGTCAGCCAAAATTTCCAGTACCACTCCTCCCATCTGGATAAGAAGAAAGCAAGTAACTTTTATGGTCACAAGCTAATCAGTTAAAGTGCCCATTGATGGATATAGAAAGACACAAATCCTCTGATGAAAACCAGACTAGGCTATATAATACAAGATAAAAGAACTGACAACACAGGCTAAAAAGTAAAAGGACATTTATAGGCAACACCAGCTGGCATTTAGTGTTCTCCTCCAAGTGTGCTGAGCTGTTTCAGTAACGCTAGCCATTACCCTCCTAGCCAGTAACATCAAGTGATTGGGGGAGACAGCTAGAGGCTTGCAGAAAGAAATAAAAAAGATATACTACATACATAAGGAAAAAGCTAAAGAAAGCTCAGTAAAACTCACATAAGCTGAAAAGTAATTAATATTAAAATCTTCTCATTTTCTTCCAATTAGTGTTGTCAAAAGACCCGGTACTTCTGTACCAAGTCGGTATTTAAAAAATGCAAATGTTACGGAACCAGGTTTTCTGAAGAACCGGTGGTACCGAGCACCCGGTCAACCCGGTTCTTGCTGCGCTACCCGATAGGTGAAGTTGTGTCTTCTTCGTAAAAGTACAGAGATGGCGACCGGTGCTGCTGATGTGGGGCTCGTTGACAAGAAAAGAGGAAAGAGCCGCGTGTGGAAGTATTTTGTTTTTGCGGCTGATGACAAGGACAACATCACTGATCACCAGAAACCCATTTGTAAGCGTGTCATCGAAGTTTTATGTCAAAAGGGAGGAAATACATCGAAACTTATGAAACACCTCAAAGACCGTCGCCCATATTTAATGAAAGGATTCAAGCAGGTCAGTTTTAATTTTATTTTATATTTAGAGCTTTTGTTATAAAAAACATACCCCATATTAATATGAATGTCGGATTGATATAAACATTGCCATTTGCTTAGCTAATCGTTAGCATAAGCACGGCTAATGCTAACGCGAATATCAGAATAAAGTTTATTAACTATTTAATGCTCCTATAGCGTTTAAAACAGGACATAAGTGTACTATTTTTACAAACCAGAGGCTTTTAAATGACCCGTGTATCCAATATGTGTGTTAGAGAACAAATGTATGGTTAATGTTTGTATCTTTAAAAGCGGTCCATCAGAAAAGCTAGGTTCTAGGTTATGAAATATGGTTTGCGCAGTTTGGTTAAATAAAAGTCCAGGCAAATACAGTTCTGTATCTTGGTAAGGCTTTACAATAAGATACCATTCATTTACAGACTTCATATGTTATGTAACATCAAGTTACAGTGAGTGAACATTAAGTACCGGGTCTTTTGACAACACTATACAAATGTTTAAGTTTCTAAATAAGAAGAATGAGTTATTCAGTCATGTTTGTTTAATTATTGTTTGTTATTAATAAAGATAGCTTGTTCAATTCATGTTTTTGTGTTGGTACCGAAATTGGTAACGAGAACCGTGGATTTTCACTGGTATTGGTACCGAATACTGAAATTTTGGTACCATGACAACACTACTTCCAATAGTTTTTAAAACCCTGTCCATGGGCCATAAGTGTCTCATGCCAACAAGAGGTTTCGCCATGTAAATCATGAGGTGAGAATTTGCATAACATTCCACGTGTGTACAGATTTACAGCCATCTTATCATTCTGTGGTCAGAAACATGCGATTGGTGTCGTAAATGATGGAACACTAAAATACACCACTTCGGCTACGTGGATGTCACATGTGTACACATTAAAAAGGCGAGTGTATCAATGTGCCAATATCGTCTATAATCGTCCTGATCCTGAGGTAGTTGGAGCTGGGCAGCTACTTTCCACCAGCAAACGACAGCCTGATTTAAATGTCCAGTCACTGAAACAAATTCAAGAGACTATCTTAGAATTAAAGATAAGAGGTGCACTATTATAGGCTTGAATATTTATGTAATGCTAAGGAAAGAGGTATGTCGTTAACGTTACCAGGGAAAGCCAAATAACAAAACAGCTGCCAATATTTGTCATTTCAACAGCAATACAATTAACGTGAAAAAACAATCCTCTGGCCATTAAATGCATGAGCACCCATTTGTATCCAGGTTGGGTGTGCCAAAGAACACGCACACTTCAACACCTCTGACTCACTGAGTATTCTCTACAACACACAGCTATCATGGAGCAGGTACTTCAACACTTCTCAACCAAGTAAATATTGGACGAAGCACATTCTACACAGGTAACAATAGCCCAGCCTACAAGTCTCAAAATAAGGCTATATTACTAATTAAAGCACATTCTAAAAATTTACACAAAAATGCTAAGAAATTAACATCCGCTTAACACTTACAGCTTTATATTGTTATTTTTTTACATTTGACAATCGATTTAAAACTAAAAATCACAATAACCTGGACTGCATGTGATTAGCTGACGCACCGACTGGCAGACAGAGTGCTGTGTGGGACACTCAAGAGCACACAATGAAGCAACATGAAGAAACTCAAAATTTGCTATTTGATGAGCAAGACTGTGGAGCCACCTGACACACAAAGTTACACCAGCAAACTACAGTCAAGCTGTTATAAACCACCTTTATCGAGTATGTGTCATCCGCCCCACATTAACTGATAACTACTATGGCACTGTAACCATAGCAACTGCACCTTGTGCTGTTGTTAATCCAGCAAACACCATCTCACTAACGAGATATTTAGCTGCTCAGCAGTCAGATGGAGCAACCAGAGTGAAAAAAGCAAAAAAAAAAACCCAAACAAACAAAAAAAACCACTAATGGTTAGAACTCCCCCACTGAAGTGTTATTGGTTAGGATAAGCAGCAAAACATTTTGTGAGCTGCTTATCCTAACAAGAGTCACGGTGGATGCTGGAGAAACACCCTGCAAGGGTCACCAGTCCATCACACAGCAGACTTACAAACACATTCTCACATACACGTACACACACACACCTAGGGGAAATTTGGCATCGCCAGTTCACCTGATGTACAAGACTTTGGACTGAGAGAGGAGTAGGAACCAACACAGACATGGGGGTGTTAAAAATAACTTTGTTTGACTTTTGTATTCAAAGAATACACCAAATGTGACTACAGAGACTATTTACATCATAGTGCAATATAAACAAAAAAAATCACTACACTTTACATTCTCTGCACATTTATCAATTTCAGGATTGAATTTCTGTTCTGCAGAGTTCCAGTTATACAGCTGATCAACTGTTTTGGCAATGCCAGCCCTCTGGTTTCTGTTAGGATGAACTCAAGATGTTGATGTTTGATCACTGAGAGCAGTAACTCTCTGAGGTGTGTATCAGCATTATGTGTGTTTGGCTGTAGTTAAATTTTGATATGTACATTTTCTACTACTCTTGTGAATTTTGTTGAAACTGTCACACATCGTCAGTCTGCATTCTAACGATCCTAAGTCAATGAACTTCAAAACTCCTGAAGTGCCCTCAGATTAATGCATCACAACAACTGACAATGAATGGAAGCTAGTAGCCACTGATTGGCATGATGTAATTTGCATTGTGCTAATTGATGGGTGGTATTTAAATAATCACGGCTTTTAGTGCGAGTACAACCATGCCTCCCCTCGCTCTCCTTCACTTCGTGCGAATCATGTGACACAGCAACAGCATGCGTTTGTGTGTGCAGCAGTTGTGTGGGCTGATATGGAGAGCTGCTGCCCTCGGCTCAGGTCTCTCCAGTGGAGAACGCCAACACATTCTCTCTATTACACATTCAGCTCAGCCTCATTCTCTCACTACAGGTTGTTTCACACACATACATATTAGAAAATGGGCTGCCAATATAGATTACAGAACTATCAAGTGATCGAGCTATTATTTTAACAAGCAATAATTTCTGGATCACAGCAAATCAAATTTTATTTTTGCGCCAAGACTGTGCTAAGACTTCCCCCTTGTGGAGTATGTTCTGACTGCTGAGCTTGCCTAAATAATGAGCTGCGGTTTCACCGTTTAACTTTAAAACTGAGTAGTAATCAACAAATCCAATTCATTAATCAAGTAATTAAATCTAAAGTAAATACATTTTTTAATTTTATATTTTTTTATATTGGACATATTTATATAAAAACAGGTCATTCATATATTTTGGTAATAATTAAAGCCCACTATAAAATATAATTGGGTTGCTGCCCATATTATGGGTTAACTACTCCAGCTGCTTTTAACTAGGTCAAACTACCACGCTGGCACATTATGCATTAAGGAGAATACCCAAATGTAGGACCTGGGTCCTCAAACACTCTGCAGGTTATCTCTTGCATACTACTGTTTCTCAAGACACAAAAAAAATCAACTCTTTAAATATTTGTTAACCCTTTGTTGACTGCTGTATCGTATTTCTTTAAATAACAAATTGCTGCCAACTGCTTAAATGTTCATTGCAGTTTTTCGGTTGCAAGTGAAAATTATAGTTTGATAGTTCTGCAGCTACTGACTGAATTACGGAACCAACAGATTTCTGCCATTTCACCTCACCCTACAACAGAGGCAACATCACCTAAAACTGTGTGAGATAAGCAATTAATTTTTTTTAATGAAACAACAGATGCCCTATTGCCACCTGCACTCCCTGCAGTGTATTGTGTAAATCACATTGACTATAACAGTACTTTTAAAAAGCCCACATCCAACATTTGATTTTGTTCCCGAGGTCCACATGTGATATTTGTGTGGATTTATGCACCAAAAATGTCATTCATATTCACCCCTTAAAATTCAACAGTGTCTTCTGTTTCTGTATCTTTATGGCTGATGTATTTAAATGAGCTTTTCTGTTTGCCCTGTATTGTGCTTCGTCCAAAGAGCAAGTTTGGCTAAAAAACTTCACACAGTACTGGGCGATAAATTATAATAATTTAACCTAATTGTAGTATAATTTAAATTTCTGTCAGAAAACTGTCAGTCTGTTTTTGTAGGTTAATCTGGAATTTAACCCCAAATAATTATACATAAGCATACATGTAAAGTGTATATAAAATATTTGTTGTACAAGAGAACAAAAGAGGCGAACAATTACTGCTTGTTATTACTGATTTCTTTTTAGAACACATTTTGATTAAACACTAGGTTCTTGCACGAACAGACCATAAATGCGTTTGTTACTTTAAGTTTGAGTACATGTCTGACTCTTCTGTATTTCTTCGAGGATGTTTTGTTTTGAGGTGGCAAAACAATCACTATTGTTTCCACCACCGGCCACAACAGGGCTGTGACAAACTTTGCAATGTATGCTCTTCTGAACCTAAACCACCTTCAAACGACAGATGAAGATCCGGTTTGCCAGATATTCTTCTTCACCTTTCTCCCTCTGTTCTCTTGGCATGTGTCCCCCGACCCCCCGACCCCCCGACTCCACCAGACGTTTTCATGTAGGTTTCCTGCAGGATAACTCACACTAGAATACGTGTGGGCATGTGCGTGCAAGCAACACATTAAAGCTAAGCGTTTGTTCTGTTTGTGATGCATCCAAATTTACGTTGTGGCCTTAGGCTAGTTCTGTATTTATTTGTGGCACAACAGTAATAAAGCGCTTAACTCATACCTCTGTAAACAATCGGTACAGTATCCCATAAGTACCTGTAAACTGTACACTACAGACTCCTTATAAATTCTATGTGCACAGCTAGACTAACACAGAGAATTTAAATGAATTGTTTTCACAGTACAGTTCAGCCCTACATGCGCACATGGAAGTGATAGGAAGTGAGTAGTGTGCACAGGTAGGGCTGATCTAACGTAGAGAATGTAAATGAATCGTTCTCACTGTACAGTTTCCATTTGTGACCGCTAAGTTAAAAAAAATTTTTTTTTCCCCAAATGGTGTATCATCCAAGCATCAGACCATAATACATGTTGCTGGCAACTGATCAACAAATTGTTAGAGCCCTGTTGCAGTCTAGGCCATAGACTTATATAATAACCACTATAGATTACTATGCATTAGGAACAGTTCTTCCTGTCTTTATACAAATCCTGTAGCTGGAAAGAAAATACACAGATGTAAACCACGCAAGCCATACTGGTCAAAGACAAATAGTGTAGCCGAGTGACAGCCAAACATTTACACATACACTGCCTTTTTTTAAGTAGCACACACTTCAGAAATGTGAGAGCCAGTCACATTTCTGAAGTGTCCTGTGCCTTTCAAGTGGGTAGAATATTATTTGGTAATAATTTTCCCAAAATTGGCTTTTGCCATTCTAATGTCTGAGAAGCCAGTTATGTGCAAATTAAGTTTCTAAGAAAATCGTTGTAATGTTGAGCATTCTGACCCAATCTCAGACTTTCCAGTTTGGCCGTTGAATCCATGCCATGTGCTTTTAATATACAGCAAAGCGTATGATTACAATATGAAGTAATCTTAATTGCATGTTTTTCTAGAACTTACAGCCCTAATGAGAAACTTGAATAGCAATTGCAGTTCATTATTTATTGGAAATGCTGAAAAATGTGGCTTTAACTTTGCCTTGTTTAAAAACAAAAAACAGGTTGTCTGCTAATACTAATATTTCAACTGACTTTCAAGGTAATCAGGAATAAGGAATGCCTTAAAACTACTGCTGAGTATTAAATTGGTATTATGATATACTTAGCCCACAATTTGATTTGATTCACATTACTGAGCTGATTCTTTGATACTCTAAGTAAAATACGAATCATTGATGACTGTTCTATCCTTGCAAAATCTATACTAATAAGACTGGAAGGCATGAAGTGTGTATGACATTTATGTGGTACACTAGGTTGTTAACTGGTTTGCTGTCAAATCAGGTTTCATATTTAACCGAATGTCCATTCTCCATGATTCTGTATTAACAATGCTTGGTCCAACTGGCTTTATTAATTCCATCTGCATGTTAACAGAATATAGTTTAGGAATCTGTATCAAGTTATGATATCAGTAATGGTTTTGGTTTATAAGACATTCCAAAGCATCGGTGCCTTGTATTTGTGTACGTTAATATTTATTCAATTTACAGTACCAAGATTCCAAATATTTAGTCCCTTCAAAATACACAGAAGGCAGCAATGGAGCGCACTGAGCTCAGAAAGCAAACACAAATCAAAAGATCAGAATTAAGGCCTTGACTGAAGGAAATAGTTTCAATTATACAGTTATGTAATAAATTGCAGAGTTTTGTGAAAGAATGAAACCTTCTTCTGATCTTCAATTCTGGAAACCCACAGTTGCATCTGAAAGACAGCTGCTATTTCAAGGTGAGTTTTGACTGAGCATGTTGCACAATCAAAGTGAAGCATGCTCTAGACATGGATCACTCTTATCAAGCATATCAAAACACCACTGCAGTGCAATAAAGGAGGCTTATCGCCGTCCCCCAAAAGTCTTCCTTGCATTTTTCACCAACTGGACTCCTCTGTCCCTCAAAGAAAGAATACATTCTCGAGACTCGTCATAATCAAGACTAGTAATTAGGTTTAAGCAACGTCACACTTTCATGACGCACATCTTTTTCGGGGCTGTCATGATTTCTCAGCTGATTAAAATGTAGCTTCTTGACAAAATGGAAACGGTTAGTTAATATGCTGATGATGAAGGTCATCAATTCAGGCCTCCAAGGGCCAGTGTACAACACAGCAGGGGAATCACCGAGCTCGGCTGGACTTCAGCCCTGCAGCACCTGAATCGATGGCCCATGTGATAACGGATATTTTGAATTCTCCTACTGGCCTCCCTTAGTGGGACAGACTGACGGACACACCCATTACACGCACTCTTTTGAAAAATATTTTTGCTGTGTTCATTATTTAAGTCAATTTTGGTGCTCATGTCCTTTATCCCTAGAAAAGATCCAAAAGTTGCTCAGTTTGTTTACTGATGACAGACACACTATATTAAGGTGCTTTTATAAGTTAGCTCATACTCCACAGTCTTATGGCCAGGTACACTAACATCATATGTGACCTGATCTGGCAAAATGAGTCACAGTGGCCCAAAATTCAAAACTGAGGTTTTGGGATAATCAAATGATGAGAAAATAAGCTTTAAAATGATATCTTGGTCAAAGATGTATCTTAAACGGTTGTGAAGTTACAATAGTTTGAATTACGGTAGCACAGCACCATTTTCCGACTGAAAAACGGAGAAAATCCCATTTAAAGTTTTTGTCCGTTTTTTCACCAACTTGATTCAGTCTTGCTGGCCAGCAGCAGAGCGCAAATTGGAGACGTCCACTTTTAAGCTTTAGCTATTATACATTATTTTGACAATGACATTATACCAAACAAAAATCACACAAACCGACACACTTCACTCTAGACTTCGATGATGTTGACCCAAAATACAAATGTTAAACCCGATCTTTGTGAGGAGATATCTTCTGAAAAAACCCGCTAGCATTAGGCTACACAGAACATTGCTAATCTGTCGAGGGGTTGGATGGACACAAAGCTGTGAACAGGGCTTCCTACTGGCAACTGAAAAGGTTTTGTGTACATGATTTAAGCATTTTGATAGGTTTAAAAAG
>JBBJLR010000040.1:10463750-10498874 GCA_037577145.1 Brachypetersius gabonensis | reverse complement strand
TATATATATATTCAATACAGTGTATAATGTTCTTCCTATGGACTATAAACAGCATCACATTTCTTTGTATCATGAAACACTGCATGCGTTCAATAAGAAGATGCCCCTCTGCAAAACATTATTACCTGAGGGCTAGATGCAGAAAGACCCTGATCTGGTGATGAGGAACACACCTGTGGCTTCAGGCAAAAAGAGACGCTCACCATTTGATGCAGCAACGAGCTGGCACTGGACGGCAGACAACATTCATTATTCTCTTTCTCTGTTTTTGTCTCTTTCATCTGCTATAAATACTGCTCAATCTCATAAGTGGGTCATGAGTCGGGTGTAGCAAATGATTTGTGTGTCCAAGGAGGTGCCATGAATGCTCACCTAGAGGACATATCAAATGCTCCTCTCAATCAGGGCTTCCTTTGTTGTGTTAATCATTCTTTCAGCAAAGACCACACACACACTCTACAACGTCTATATTTATGGCAACGATTTATTTATGAATGAAATAATAGCTTCGGTTAGGAAGCCTTTTCTTCTTCGAACTTCAACCTCAGTAACCAAAAACAAAAGTTTCCATGTGTGCTTTAAAAAGCATAGCCATTTTCAACATGTGGCAATTGGGAATCCTGTAGGTTAGCCTACAAAAACAAACACACACATACACACTCTTCCCTGAGGCAGAGCAGATACGCTGGAGGAATAATTGCACAAGAAAACAAACAGCTCCCCTCTACCGAGTTTCCTGCTGCTCCTTTCTCTTGCTTAAGTAGAGCTGCGCCTTATGCTTTCATATATTAGCTTTCTTTCAGTTTCTATAAACACTATAGAGCTTGAAGTTATTTTGTTACTTTTATGCTATCATTTGTATGTCATGTGACTCGCAGATTGCTTGTTTTGATTAAAATGCATTTTGACCTTTGGTTATAAAGAAAATGGTGTAAAATGATGGGATGAAAAAAAGATACAAACCCATCTTGGTCACTGTTGACATAATGTCCTTTTTCACATGACAGATATGCCTTGACTTATTAAAAGGCTGTATAACAGCACATTTTGGTATATGCTTTTTCTGTAGCATGCATTCCAATTATATTTGTTGTCAAAAATTGTTAGTTGTAAATGTCTTTTGTGTGGGAAGTATGTTAATGAGTTGTGTTCTAATTGGCTGTCATGGATTGCATCATTACATACATTTACATAATTTTGTAAATGAGCTGAATTTCATTACATTGCAGAAACAAGGAATTCAATGTTGGTCTTTTCTTATAGAGAATGGGGGGTGAATGACATGATTAAGTGTTCACATACTCAACAAACTCTTTTCTTAAAAAAGCAAGAAGAACCGTTTTCCTTGACGTGGGAGCCTTAACAAAAGAAAGTACCAGGACTGATATGAATATGAAAACACAAACAATCTATTTTCATAGATTATAATTAACTGCTGGTGATCATTTGAACATATAAAAATTATATTCCAATATTGTTTGTTTGCACTTGACTGCTAATGCAATGTTTTCACAATTTCTGCATGTTAAAAAATTACCCTAGCCCCAAATTGCACATTTACACCATAATAAACTATAGTTATAGTTTATGTATATGTGTGTTTTCTATGTGTTGTTTTTGGAGCCACACCATCTCGTCTTACTGTTTATATGTTTATAGATGTATATAGCTTGGATTTGACTTTGACAAATGTAAAACACAGATTATTGTTGTATTAATCTACCACTGGAAGTTCAGTGAGAACAAAACTTTCAGACGGCCAGGGTTATTTACTTTAAGTTAAAAAAGGACAAATAGAAGGCAAAGAAAGGTCAGATGTTGGTCCCGCAGACTGCTTTCCAGTCTCCATTAATCTTACAGCACCAAAGACAAAAGACGCTTGTTAAGAGGTGGGGGGAGTCTAGACAGTGTGAGTTTTGTTGAAAAGGCAAAGCAGACACGGCCTTGCTGGGTCTTGCTCTCGCCCCTAAGACACCTGTTCGATTGTGAGCTAATTCTCTTTGATTTTATGGAAGCAGTGCATTAAAAGGATGCTGAACTGGATTACTCTGTGCATTATGCTCGTCTTTCTCTCTCCCTCTCCTCTCTGACTCTAATTAAAGCTTCGCCCGTCGCAGCCTGATGTTAATTCACAGGTGTCCGCATCAGCCCCGTCTCCATAGTGACAGCGAGCTATCCCATTAATCCTCAACATTTTATCGATGCTGATTAATCTGGACCACAAACAATGTCTCTGTTTCTGGATGAGTGAAGGAGGGAGAGGAGACAGAAAAGACTGGATTGCAATTTGAGTGAATTCATTTGGAAAGCCTTGTACATTTGAATGCTGTATTCTTCTCAGATTCTAAAAACAGGCTCTAGTCAGACCTGCCAAAAGTCTTGTCAAGCACAGGAATCCAGCAGATTGTGCCGGGAAATGCAACGGTGAGACACCGAGACACAGCACATAGAACGGCGAGCTGTCAAAAGTAGCGAACATGCACTTCTCCTAAATGAGCCCATAGAACGAAAAAGGAAAGCAGCGCTTCTGCATTTCCAAACTGCCACCCATTTTCCCGCTGCCACCACAGAGTCTTGCCCCTCTGACCTTCTGAAATGTCATATTTAACCATTTCAGGATTGGCACATTGATTACATTTAAATGGCACAGCTCCAGCCTTAAGCCCTTCATTATTTTTCCTCCGTCACAATAACTGTGCCACTTAAACCCTGAACACTGGACTGATGCCTAATAATGGCAAACAAGTGACCCCAAATTAATAATGCGGTCTGTAGAGATGCTACTATTTGTTATGTGCACAGTCAATCTTATGTCTGTGCAATCAGTACAAAATAACCTGTTCTTAAAGAGGTCATGTCATAGTTTTCTTGTATTATTCAGCTGCAGATGTGTAAAGCACACAAGCAGTGGAGTAGTGGAAACATGTTTTTTCATATATTAGACTTAAAGCCTTAGACTCACCAGCATAAAGCACTAAACTGAATGCCACTAGTCCTTCCTCCCCATTGCACACATCCATCCAATAAAGTGTGCAACAACTTGTTGCTACTCAATGTCTGTGCAATATCTTATTGTGTGCTAAATCATTACTATGTGCAATATCTTTATTATTATTATTATGTGCAATAGTCTTATCTCTTATCTCTATTTATCTGTAGTATTATATCCACCTCTTAATGATCTCAGCATTTTGTGTAAATAACAACGTATTTAGTACAGAGTTTTATTTTTACTTTATATTATAGTTTATGTTGTTGACATGAGCAATATCCTCTAGGATTAAAGACGTTTACTGAGTCTGATTCCGATATTAAACGGGCAGTTTATGTTAATGTGTCTTTAAGATAGATACATGCAAAAAGCAATCCAGGTGTGAATAGAGGGTGTTAGCAGAATGAGCGTATTTCTAAGTGTTGTTGTGACATCACAAAAACAAGGAATTTAAAAATGTGTCTCACTGTTTTGTTTCCATACATGGGTGGTATAAGTTATAGACTGAATGGGACATTTTAATAAATAATATTATTAATATTTACATGATACCTTTAAAAACATTTAAAATTCAGAGACATAGACCCTTTAACTACATATCTAAATACATCACACTAACAGCTTACAAAACACTAACAGCTTACAGATGTCTAAACGGTTCCTTGTTCCTTCTAGTGAAAAACCATGAACTGAGATAGAGGAAGAGCTGAGAAAGAAGAAACTTGCGGCTCATAGTTTGACCCACTGTGACCACATCCTTGAATCGCGAGAAATTATCCCCAAAGAAGCAGAAGGTCAGTTCAATTCCATCATGCACCAGCCTCAGAGCTATTACACTTGGGCTTTCTTTCACACTCGAAGCCTGTTAACAACACCTGCCTGAATAACGCCAGTCGTTCAGTGAAAGAAAAAAACACAAAGATCCCCTTATTTTGTGTGACTTAACCCTTAGAAGTTGTTACTGTCATCTTGCTATGTTAGTTAAAGAAGAGAACTATCTAATAAAAAATATATAGTATATACAGTGTATAGTATATAGTATATACAGTATATAGTATATTCACACACATTTTAGTTTACATCCTGTATCGGATGTAAACTAAATGTGTAAAAGCTGATTTTTTTTATATTTTTATATTTTTCATAATAAATCCTCCTCTACAGGAAGAGCTGTATGGATTGAAACTTTAAAAAGCATTTTCAGCATTTCAGCCTTGTCTGCTTTCTGACTGAGGCACAATACAGCATAGCCAGTCAGAGCAGAGCTCATTTACATATACTAGCCTTTAAGATACAGCAACAAAAACAGCCTGTTGAATTGCAAGCGCTAAAGAGAGGTTGGAAAGAGTCATGTAATAATAAAGTATGGTTGTTTTTGGTACATCAATCCAAAACAAATCCAAGGAAAAGGTATAATATGTGGGCTCTTTGAATTGACTTGAGTCGACACGTTAACGGTTGATGGCTAATGGTTTGAATTGGTTAATTTTGCATGTTTTATGTGTAGATTGTTTTGCAAAGAGAAAACAAATGTCCATTATGGCATACAATAAAGATAACTTATCCAATAACAAAGTAAGCTGGTAAAGTAAATGTGAATAATTTATCATTTTTATTCCCTTATGTATTTCCAGGTGGAGCTAGCGGTGTATTTCAGTCTTTAGATGGGGGTGGGGGGAGGTGAAACATATTTTTAATATTATTTCTCCATCTGCTGGTACATGATGACAAAAATCAGAAGATATTATAGAGGGGGTGAGGGATTCATTACATTCTAATGGAAAACTTCTGTCTTGTAAATGAGATGCTAGACCCAGGGGAGCAACTACTCACTTTTTGGCGGGTATGCAACACACCCCCACAACCCACAACCCCCCCACCACCACCACCACCAGACCAAAAGCATGAATTAACACAGTAAATATGGATTTCCCTAAATATGGATTAAACTGAGGAATATTTTCAGATTTTATTAGATACAGTGATCATGAGCCTTCATGTCTGACCTTAGACCAGATGTCTTTCTTAGTTGTCATAAGAAATAAAACAGTTTCCTTAACGTCATTATTTTTTCACCTAGAGCTTAGTATAATGCATAATGTTCAGATGAATTCAGAGTGTTACTCAGAGCACTCTTGAAGCAAACCCATGTGTAGATGCATTGTCTCCTCCAGTTTTACAGCCGAGACCACAACCAATCTCTAGGTTTCCTCTTGAGCAAGTAGTACTCAATTGCACAATGATAAGCACAACACACAGGCCTTTTGTTCCAATTGTAATAAGAGCAAAGCCTTGGATTGCTCTGTTCGCTTTCCATTTTCTACAGGTACAATGGATGTACTGACAGAAGTAGCCACAGTTACTGTACTTAAAGACAGAATTTTCTTATGAGCGAGGCGGTACGGTAATTAGCATGATGATAAGAAGAGTGCAGCAGACTGGGTAGACTAAAAGGAGGTAAAAACTACAAAGCGAGAGCATGTGGACAAACCTCTGAACTCAAGAAGATCTGAGTTGTCCGGCCTGAAGCAAGACTCTGTGGTCCCACTAATGCGAGAACTGAGCTCATCTGCAAAAGATCCCTTCAAATGTTCAGGTTAACATTTGTAAACCCAGAAACCTGGGTTGAACAGAAAATCCTTTTCAGCCTGAGTTGAACAGAAAATATGAAAAATAGTTGGTACAAAATTATGAATAGTGTTGTTTTTGGCGGCCTGTTTTAATTTTAGTTTTAGTCTAGTCTTTGCGTCAAACTGTCATTTTAGTCTTTATTAGTCTTAGTCACGTCTAAACACTTTTTAGTCTAGTCAAGTTTCAGTCGACTAAAAGTCTGAGCATTTTAGTCTTATTTTAGTCAGAATCATCCCCCAAAATCATTGTATTTTAGTCTCCTTTTTAGTAATGCAATACTGTTTAACCCAGTCAATTCAGTATAAGGGTGCTTTCACACCTATAGTTCGATTGCTTTAGTCAGTACCAGTCATAAAAATGTTACAGTGTAGTAAACAGACGTGGGTACGGTTTGCTTTCACATATGCAGAGTTCTAAACGAACCAAAATAGACCGCAAAGACCATCGGCACCGGAAGCAGACTATTTTTAGAAAATTGCGCCACTTTCAATAATCATGGAGGAACAGCATTGCATTGCGCTCATGGCGCTGATCCTCGCGCATTACATTGTACGTGCAGATAATTTTTTCCAGACAATTCATTTCGAACATGATTCACGGCTGCGACTCCAAACCAACCGCCTGATTTATTCGTCTCGCCGACGGCGCATTGCGCGCCACTTCAGGGAGAAGAGACGTGCCCCCCTCCCCCTGAATGATCATTTCGTTATTAGCCGGCGATCTTCCTGCAGATCCATCAGGTTTTCTATTGGCCTATCAGTCCCGTATCTCATCTGATAACCATAATGCATTAAACTATACCGTCCAATTTGGTTTGGTTGCTTTCACACCAAAAGAACCGCACCAAAGTAGAGCGGATAAAGCGGTCCGAGACCACCCCTTCAGGCAGACCTCGGATCGATTGATTTGGTGCGCACCAAAATACCGAGATTCCATTCACGTTTGGTGCGCACCAAATGCTGTAGGTGTGAAAGCACCCATAAGTACCTAGTATGATAGACCAAATTTAAAGTCAAACCTATTTCAACATTCCAAACAAGGTTCTCTTATTATTATATTATTGTTACCTTATAGACTCAAGAATACTGTCATCCATTCCAGACACGGAGACACTTTATGAATTTATGACATTTATTTTGCCAACCAACCATGTTAGACCTTAGAAGTACATACACACACATTTAAATAAAATAAATAAATAAATAAAGTAACACCACATCACTAAAAAAGTGTGAATAAAATGAAAATGTTTGTGTCTATTGTCATAAAACCCACATTTGTAAAACTGCTAAAAGTCTTCATCAAAATGCCCTGTGTGTGTGTGTGTGTGTGTGTGTGTGTGTGTGTGTGTGTCATTTCTCTCTCTCTGGCACTATATTGCCCCTCCGTCCCAATACTTTTGCGGGCTCTAGATTTAATTCAGTGCCTCTCCATGGTGGTATTGGGATGTAACGCCGTTTAACTCTAAGGTCGAGTGTCCCAACACTTTTGTCTCCGGTCCGTATCGTACAGGAAATAACGTCTCGTCTCGTTTTAGTCAAGGAACATGAAGAGACATTTTAGCATAGTTTTTATTTGTAAACCACATTTAGTCTCGTTCTTATTCGTCAACAATATTACAGGATATATTTCGTTTCGTTATCGTCACATGACCAGTCTCGTCTCGTTTTAGTCACGTGATAAATTGTGTGTTCGTTGACGACGATATTTAGTCATAATTTTCGTTGACGAAAGCAACATTAATTATGATTGACACTCCTCTCAGCCAATTACACACCACTCTAGATGTTCTTTCCGTCTTCAAGTGAAGGAAACAGAACTTCTCACATCCATTAGTGTAGCCCAGTGTATAAGCATATACTGACTTGTAACTGGACACTATAAAGGGAATCACAAAAGCAATATGGGTTTAAATGTTTCATTCTAAGATGTTTCTTAAGTCAGAAATGAGGAAACCATTACCCAAAAGCTTCATGTAGCTCACCAACACCACAGGTTCATTACATTTCGGCATGTCAGCAGTTTAACTGTTTTTTATTACATGTAGGACTGGTGCATCCTTATAGTCCAAATATAGAACTCGAGGAAAGATGGCAAGAAGTTCTCAGATATGCTCATCACAAGGATAGACCAAGTGTTCTGTGAGTGGTTATGGAATGTGTCAATGCTTTTGCTGCCCAACCCTCCCCACCAACCCTTCCAGTTTCCATAAATTAATATAGTCATGTTTTGAAAGATGTCTTCAAGAGACATAAACAACACTGTTGTTTTATAAATGTCTATAAATGTTGAATGCAAATCGTTATAAATGAAACAAGTTAGAGAAAAGTTTAGTTTTATAAGAATTCAATTTTTTATTTCACAAATATGTTAATACCTATAATGTTTTCAGTGAAGTTCAACATGAACTATAATTAACCAATAAACTGACTGAGTCTTTTAAAATCCTTTTTTAAATCCTTTTAACATTAAGGATTTAAAAAGCAAATGTTCTTCGGATTCTCTTATCTTCAGTGAGCTTTAATTAGAATTTTCATTCTCTTCTTCTTCCTCTTCTTGCTGTTTTTACTAACTACTTTCCATGTTTTGGGCCATTTTGATAATTTTTCAGAACATTTTAATTGGCAAGTAATTGAAGCAATGCGGTAACCGGCCTCTCTGAAGGTACTGAACTTCATGAGCTCCACCATATGTTTTCTTCTTCTTCCTGCTATCATCGGGGGCAGATATCCTGCGGTTACCATGGGAACGTGTGTCACTCTGATTCTGATCGCAGTCTGTGCCTCCAGGTTCAATACTCAGAGCTGGAAGCGGACCTGTGATCAGTGGAGCGGGGCTTCAGCGCAGGAGTCTGGGGGGAATTAGATGTTGCAGACAGACTGGGAAGGCCACTGGTGGATCACTGTTGAAAGACACTGATGAGTGACATAATCACAGAAGATTATGCTAAATGTCCAATTAAGAAGACAAGGTTTGCAGCTTGTTTAGCATCAGAGACCAACAAGTGTTTCTTTGTTTTCGGGTCACCGCAGCCTATTAGACACTGTTTTACTTTGTTCAAGATTTTGGAAATCCAAGACAAATGAAAAACAATGGCATTATGAAGACTAAAGGATCCCTGAAGAATTGGAAACATATTAGTAGAAAAACTGAAATGAGCATTCATTTGGAGATAAGTTTTCTTCTCATTTTATCATCACTGGGCCATTTTTCACTGGGCCATTTTTCTCTTTGTCTCCTTGGTGGTTATGGGCCCTGCAATCAAAATGTTGTGGGGTCAAATCCCAGGACTGTCAGTGCACCACTGAGGTACCATTGAGCAAGGTACCAGGCCCACACTCTGCTCCCCAGGCGCTGTGTTCATGGCTGCCATCAGCTTCTTTTGGTGAATGAGTTAAATACAGAGAACAATTTCATACTGCTCACACTGTGTGCTGTGCTGTGTTCACATATGACAAACTGATATTATACACTTAAACCTCGTAAATTCCTGGACTCATATATAAGGTTAATTTTATTCTTTAAAATAAAACAAAGTTTACTTGTTAATTTGCAGTTATTCTAGACTCAACAGTGCAGATATACTACTCTCAACTTTTACTCAACAATGGCATATAGCGAGAGAAACGGTTGACGAGTAAAAAAACAGATATACACATGTATGATTACTGTGCAACTGCTGCACTTTTATTTTTTGACCTAATTTGGAATCGTTATCTACTTTGTGTGAAAATAAGAAATCCATCAACATTTTGTTTTCCTTCTTCTGTGAACTTGCCATTTTTCTGACAGTGAAGATATCTTGTTTTGTCACAGATGTATGAAAAGCTGGGGATGAATTATCATAATGTCAGATGAACACATATCATGTTCATCTGCCTGCAGCATCAGAAACAAACAACTGACTGATGTTCATTCTGTATTACCAGTCTTCTCCTCTTTCCCAAGTTCCATTCCTCCATGCGATGGACAGACAGAACCCCTTTGCCCTGCTTCCCAACTCAGCAGTTGCCATAGCAATCCCCTGGCCAATAATAGCCCCTACATTTGCACCCTGAAGCCAAGAGAGGCAGATGAAAATGCGCTCCCCTGTCCTCCCCCCAGCATGCCTCATTCTGACAGAGAGATTACACTCTAATGTCCCTCACTCGCCCAGAATGGACTCCAGAATATAAACATATTACCTGGATGGATAATGTTACGTAGGGTCTGTTCACCAGGCCCTGATCTGTGTCCAGCTGTAAGATTGTGGAACAGGAAATCAATCTACGAAAGTAGAATTTGGCCCATCAGTCTCTGTCCAGAGGCCTGACCAGTAGAGTTTAGCAAACAGTCACTGTGACATTCTGGAATGCACAGATCGTTTTAAAGGTATTAGTTTAAAAAGTAATAGGAGGCTAACGCTGCTAACTACAACAATTATGAAAATGACGTTTTGTGCTGATAATTGATGCCAAGAACCCTCTGTCTAAGATTAACCACATTAACATGCTTGATCAATATTTTGACAATTTATATACGCATGTTTATAACATGTAACCATATGAATATCTCATAAATATTATATATAAATGATCCCCTTGCCTGTTAAGCATGAGGGTGGATCTATTGTGCTTTGGGATTTAAAGGCAGCCAGTTGCATAAGAAATGCTGATTGGATAGATAAAAGAATGGCTTATCAACTAAGTATGGGTATTATGTGACACAGTGAGTCAAGAATCTGGCGCTGAAAAGAGGCTGGCTTCTACAGCAGGACAGTGATCCAAAACAAACCTCCAAATCCACCATGAACTGTTGAAACGGAGCTCATGGTCTCCCGGCCAGTGCATCTCTGAAAATTAGTAGAATTTCAGAGAAGGGCTTTGAATATCACAGAATATCACAGAAGCACTTTGCAAGGAAGAGAGAGTGATTCATTAAACAATCACAGAAATAAACCAGCTGCCTCCCAAAGGCGTTTGCCAGCTGTGATAAACACATAGTCTGGTGTCCAAACGAATGCTGCAGTTGCTTTACAAACTACAAGCAGTTTGCTGCAGAAATTGTTTGATTATTTTCCCATCCAAAATTCACAAAACATACAATTCAGTCCTTTCTATATTATTACAAGTTTCCTATATGTAATCACAGTTTTAACCCTAAAACTAATCTAAAGACCGCAGTAGCCCAAGCGGTCAAGAGCATTATGTTCTTCCATTTTGTTAGTCCTTTTTTTATTGGTTTTCCTAAAGAACCAGGATATCTTTGTCCTAAGAATGTACACACACTAACAATCATTAAACACTGCTTAAAGTCTAAAGGAGTTTCTCCTGTGTGGCCACACAGATGTCCATCTAGCCGTGCCTAAACATATTCCTCCCTCTAGCTTCCTGCACGCCGAGCGCACTACAATAAATCACTTCCCAAGCAGTGAGAGACAGCGTGTGGAGAAAAATGTGATATGACAGGAGCAGGGGAACAGCACAGCTTCCCTGCTGCCTGTTGAGTCCGAACAAACACCAGACAGCAAGTCAAAGCCACTTTCCGTGCTGAAAATCAGCACAGGAGAATCAAAGGAGGAGAATCAAAGCCAGCTTCTCCAAATGTCACCAGCAAGCTGTCTGGGAAAACTCAGCCATGGTTAAATCTGAGCAAACACTTCATTAAACTGAAATAAATTTGGTGAACGGCAATTTTAAATTCCCTTTCTGACATTTATATGAATTTGAACATATCATGCCAGTCTTGTTTTAGTTGATTATTTGCTCAACTTCTTTCCATAAGGTTATGTAATTAGTGAGGCTCGAGGCAAACAAGATGTAGAAGCAAAATCCACAAACATACAAAAAAAACATAAAAACCATAAACAAGGTGTAAAACAAGACTTAAGCAAGAACATGGCAAAACACTAGCTGTAAACTTAAAAAGAGAAATACTAAAGAGCGATACTTCATTTAGATAGGTGTAAAAAAGATGTAACATGATAGCAAGTGTTACTTGGCAACACGGTAGCAGGTTGAGGTTATTGTCCATCCTACCCTCCAAGAGTAGAAACAATCTAACAGAAAAGGCCGATGTTGTTATAGTTGTGTGTGTTTATGCTGTCTTTTGTTTTATCCGAAGATCACAATAGAAAAATTGTGATTTCTATCTATTTAATGGCTACTGTACAGTGTTTTAATCGTCAAATGAAACCAAGCAGTTAATTGAGCAAATACTTGAGGGTCCCCAAGAGAAAAAGGGGACCCATGTGAGTGTAGTATGTATTTGTGTTCTTTATTCTATTTATCTATAATACAAATATTAAATGTTTACATTACATATTACATCTATATTTTATACAAATTAGAATTGGGTAATATGATAGTTAGCATTATTGTGAATGATAATGCTTAAGCATTTTCTGGGTGCAGAATTGAAGGGTGACTGGATTTAGAGCAGTGTGGTGTGTGAAATGTTGAATTAGAATTATTTGATCATATTTTAATGTGGCTATATTGATTTTTTATATATTTTTGTCTGTTCCAACTTCCAACTTTGTATGAAAAACAAATATCTTAATAAGTGCTAAGGGAAAAATGTGTATCATGTTCTGATTTTTCCATATCACCCATCTCTACTGTACAGACTTACTGTTGCGTTGTCTTAACATATAATGAACTTTCTTCCTGAACAGAATAAATGCAGTATCGATTGGCGTGGGCTGCAGGCCCCCAGGCAGCATGTCAATAGGGCCCCTTATAGTCTGTTTCAGTCTGGGAGATAAAGCGAGGCCAGAAAATTGCCATGGAAAATGAACTGTGACTATTTTTGGTACAAAAGTGGTCCTCAGAAAAAGGCTGAAATACAAGGCCCTTGTAAAATATAAAGCACATTCATTTTAGCACATTTATGGTTATTAAATGTATTACATATATTAACTTGAGAATGCATTTAAAAGGGGCAATCTTTCCTAAAAAGCAAACCAATCAAAAATATTATCCTGCAGTAGTTACCCTTTTCTTTACCTTTTTAAAAATGTAACCTGTTTTAAAGGTCACATATATACACATTCATACATAAAATACATTTACACTGTCTGTACATTATTTCATGACCATTGGATTAATGGACAGTAAAATTACAAAGAATAAAAGCTTTGCAAGTAATTACTTTGTGCTAAAAAGGAACCTTAGTTATTTACTTTTTTTAGTGCAATAACTTGTATTTTCTAAAGGAATGTTTTTCCTTCTTCAATAAACTTAATTTTCTGGAAAGATTTCTAACATCATAAATATTAAATATTAAATGTGAATGTTAAGGATCTCCAATTGTAATCTCTCCAACTGAACCACTGATTGAGAACTTTGGAACCAAGAGTCCCAGAGAGAGAAAGAGATACAGAGCGAACGAGCGAACGAGCGAACGAGAGAGAGACACAGAGACACAGAGAGAGAGAGAGAGAGAGAGAGAGAGACACACAGAGAGAGAGACACACAGAGAGACAGAGAGAGACAGAGAGACAGAGACAGAGAGACAGAGACAGAGAGAGAGAGACAGAGACAGAGAGAGAGAGAGAGATGACCCACCTCCAAAGGGTTGACGAAAGTTGGTGAGGAGAGTGAAAGTGTGAAAGTGTGGACAGCTCATTTGGAGGAACAGGTGTGCGCGCTCCTTCTCTTTCTCTCTGCTCTAATGAGCTGTAGGGTCCAGGCTGGGCAGCTGTGACAGATGATCCTGTAGCTTAATCAGTTTACCAGCTAGAGACACCTAGCTTTCCTCAGCCACTGCTGATTGTACCAGAGCACCAGAAACCTCTGGAAAGTTTTCCCTGTGTGACTCCAGACCCTGCCTTCCCACAGCACCATAACAGCTGAAACACCACCCAGAATGAACACTTAAAATGAAGAAAAAGTTACCCTATATTACAAAAAAAAACTCTTTAAAATATACACAACGCAGGTTCTGTGGATATACATTTCAGAATCATCAGAAATTTGCTTAAAATTCTAAGGCTGAAGGAGAGAGTGGTGACTGGAGTAGTGAACCATGACTATTCAAACCATAGTCCAATAACAAGGAAAAACATAACCTCAATAAATCTTAATCTAATCACTCTGTGTCTGTCATTCTAGACTTAATGAAGATTGAATCTTGCAAAAGACATTCATTCATTTACTCTAACCACTTAATTCTGACTAGGGTCACGGGTACCCAGGGCCTACGGGTGTGAGGCATGGATCCATCCTGGGTGGGATGCAGGCCCACCACAGGATGCACATACACACGCTATTCACTCCCACCTATGGTTAGAAGCCCCAATTTATGAACCCTGTGGATTTGGGACTGGAGGAGAAACCACAGACCCCAAAGGAAACCCACACCACCACTAGGAAGGAAGGAAGGACGGACGGAAGGACGGACACACACACACACACACACACACATTTAAAAGATGTAACCATTTTGCTTCTAATCAAAACATAATGGAATCAAAAAATGAAAGATGTATTTTTTTAATACAAGAAATCTTTGAGCCTTGAGGGTTGCCCTCTGGTTAAAGGTAAGAATACTTAGGAGTTCCTCTTTACCCTGAAAAATCATCTAGATGGAATGTAGGTGCTCAGAGACCTTTCATGTATTCCATATACCTTTATTTTTCTTACATAACAAAGCACTTAGGATAAAACGCTCACCACAGCCTGCAGTTTTCCATTAATATCAGCAAATACATCAGTATGTTCCAGTATTCATGCAGAAAGGAGGAGAGCATGCCACATTTAAAGTACATCTACTTCCCCATTCAGCAGTTCACAGTTTCAAATACAGTAACCACAATAAAAATAGTGTCCATTCACAAGAAGTACTAACACTACAAAAGATAAGAATCCAGCATTTACAAATTGCAACAAACATCATTTCAATAAAACCATTTCTACATCAAGTATGTTGGATCGGCACTTCGAAAACCTGTTCAAAACAGGAAAACTTGAGCATCAGAGTGGCTCAGTGAAAGAAAACTAGATAAAAAGACACCATCAGCAGTCTTTTTGAGCACTTTAATGGCTCTGTAACTTGCAGGGTTTTATTTAAAAAAAAAAAAAAGAAAGAAAAAAAGAAATAAAGGGGGGAAAAAAGCTCTACCAACCAAAACATTTTACCTCTTGTTTAATTAAGCAGCATTTCAGGACTTAATTACAAGGGATCATTTGCACTCTCTGCTGGCCTGATCACAGGCAATGTCACCCTGCCTTTTCTGTGGGGAGATTTAATGAGGTCTACCACTCTTACCACTTAAATATGTACAATTATTACATCAAACGCCGAGCTACAGCCACAGGACCTTTTCTACAATTATCATAACATTTAACCATTAAGAATGCATCAAGTAAAACCACAAGAGTCAGACCAAGAACTGCATTTGAACTCTGAAATGGCGGCGCTGCAATATTGCTCTTATTATTTACTTTCGGTTAGAATATAAAGGTAAAGACTATTTTGATTAGAACACATTACAACCAGAGCAGAGCACAAAGCCCGTAAAACCCTTTTCATTTTGTCCACACTAGCTTTTGTCAATAATAAATATAGCGGACTCTGATTTAAGTATAGCTGGAGAAACAGACATGACTACTGGATAAAAGCATCAACTAAATGCCATAAATGTATATGTAAATAAAACCATATCCACGACAGTTGCATGCAAACATTTGGTTGCACCTGGTCAAGAACACATCCTCTACAGCGAACACACTTCTGCACACCTGAATGCACTGATCAGATGTTGTTTATTTGCTGAACTTAACAAACTGGGGGAAATAACATTAATTATAAAATAACGTAAAATGTTAAAACGTTACATTGTCTTTTTGCTCGTGTTAAACTCAGCAAGGAAATAGATTTGTAGCCTGGTACCTGTAGATGAGGTGTATTTTTTTTTCACTAAGAAAATCAACTAAACATTTCACTTGGAGGTGTTCAGACATGTAAAGTGGGGTCCAAATGTCTGAGACTTTCACTTAGACTTAAAAATAAACCATTCCAATTTATACCAATTTGTAACACTGACCATAGTCCTTGTACTATAATGTCCGATTTGTCTTTATCTTCTACGGGAGGATGGGTCTAATCGGCTCATCAGAGGCTTTTAAACTTGTGAAGTCCAGCTCAAGTGTGTACTGTCAGTAAGGCAAAAGGGGACATACCAAGTACTGATAAATTGTGTAATTCACAAAAATATTTTAAACCGGCTCACTTTTGCAAACAAGGAAAATGTACACGAGTGGTCTCAGACTTTCGGAGCACATCCTTTGCATTTATTCATTTTTATTCTGAGTATCATTTTGAAAAACTGACAGCTACCCATCAGGTAGAATTCATGACTTCATTCCAACTGTCCCCAAATGGCATGAATAAACTGAACTCCCTAAAAGTTCATCCACTAGAAACCTCAGAGATAGAGAATCAGAGATAACTGAATTTTCATAGGATAAAGAGTCCATATAGCATTACCGCCCTTCTGTGCAGTGATTGATAAATATATATTTAACAAAGATTACATTCACTCCAAACAGATTAACAAAATCACACTCTGCTTAAAGCAGTCTGGTCTGAGCAGACCAGCACACACACACCTCCTCCCTCTTCAGTAAGGCTTCTGGGTCTCACAAAAACTATTGGTGAGAGCACGTCACCACATTTCCATATTTACAACAACGTCTGGTAAGACACAGTGATGCAACATCCTCCGATGTTAGTTATTCATCCTCTTAATGAGTCGGCAGATGCATCCAGGATCAAAGCTAACATTTGCACACTGGGTCATTGTGTTAAGTTCAAAGGACCACAAGCTCCATGATGACGTTTTCAGGTCTGCATCAGTTCATACAACATATTTGGTTTTTTTTCTATGTATATATTTACATAAATATGTATACGCATACATTACACACACACATGCATACATAAACACATTTGTGTGTGTATATATGTATATGCTATGTGAAGTGAACTGATTGACTGTCTTACAGTGATAAGTGATAATATTGATTATCTTACAATAACACCTGTGAAGTGGTGGGACACATTAGGCATCATGTGAACAGTCAGTTCTTGAAGTTCATGTGTTGATATTGGCCAATGTAAGGATAGGAGGGACTTTCAAAGCCAGATTGCGAGGACTAGACGACTGCTGGGGGTTCCTTGTTGTCAGTGGTTAGTACCAAAAATGGTCCAAGGAAGAAAAAATGGTGAACTGGGGAGTGAAGGCTCTCACAGAAAAAAAAAAAAAGTTCATGCTGGCTACGTGTGCGTGTGTAAACAAAGATGCAACAGAATTTTAGTTTTACATTCGTATTTACATTTTGAGTACCAAGCTCCAGAGGGGTCGCTGCAGTCATGAATAAAAGTGCTGGATGATGCTACATGAACACTTTACTTCAAGGTTACAAGACAGTGAGCCTCTGTAGGTCCTTGTGTAGGACTTTAAAGGCCAGGCAGCAGCTTCCCCAAGGGGACCTCTCTCTCGCCCAACAAGCTGTCCCTTTTTAGGCTAGTGCCTTTGTTCACCACTTTGATCTTCAGGGCCAGGTTTTTCACCTGTCCCGAGCTTACTGAGTCAAAGAAGAAGTCCTCGTTGAAGACGGGATTGCGGCTGTTCTTGATGATGGTGCTCCTCTGCTTTTGCACCTTACCTGGGTTGAGGTAGAGTGACACGCAACAGTTGATGCTTTTCATATCAAACAGCTGGTCGTACAGGTCCTCAGCGGCTATAATGCGAATTCTCAGACGGGCTGTACCTGCGTCATAATCAGCGCAAAGCCGGATCGAGCCCCCCTTATGCAGGTTGACTGTGTGCTCCCTTTGCTGCCTGTCCCTTGAATGGAGATGGTCCAGAGGACCACCACCGGAGGGGCAGTGGATTCGCCTGGGCACATTAGGGCTGGGCTCTGCTGAACTGCACTCATCCGTGGAGAGAGAACTGTGCCGGGCAAACGTCCGCTTGGCTTTGACCACCTTGGCCTGGGTCTCATGAGTGAAGATCTTGAGCAGGGAAGCAGACCGAGACAACAGTGGGGAGCTGAAAGGAGACGATTCTGCGGAGGAACAGGTGTCACTCTCGCCACCACTGAAGTAGCGGTACGGGCTGATGTGAGACGTGTTAAAATCCACAGGGTTCAGATGGCTGCCCTCGGTGCTGCTCTTGCCCTGGGACTTGCGTTGGGTGTTGGGGGAGGTGACCGGACTGGTGTGGTCACAGTGGAACAGGGATTCTTTCCGGCGAGTGTGGGGACTCTCCATAAGTGTGGCGAACCCATAAGAGGTCTGGGTCTTTGGGATGTACGGTAGAGACATTGCTGTCTGGGACTGTGGATCAGCATTCGTATCACCAACGTCATCTGCGCTTTCGATCTGAATGATGTGGCGGTTGGCGGCTCTCAGAAGGTTCTTTGTGTCGCCGGCCAGCTTGCTGACCAGGCGGGGACTCCGAGGGCAGCTGAGGATCTTGTTGCCGATGGTCTGCTCCGATGTGGACGGCCGCAGACCTTCCTTGGGCTTGACATCTGGTGTCTCAGCCTCTGGGGGGCAGCTGACCAGCTTAGGTGGGATGAAAAAGTCAGGGATTTTGTCAGGGGTGAGGACATTGCTGTAGATTGGGGTTTTATCCTGTTTGTCGCTTGCTTCCCCCTGACGGGGAACGTTGTTTTCCACTGAGCTCCGGATCTTGTCCAGAACCCACATGATTCTCCCGGGCGTGACCCAATGATGGGGAGCGGAGGGTTTCCGTCTGCAACATCAGGTGGCACAGGTGCTTAGCATGCGCACATGACAGAGGGTAATGTCAGCACGATGCACGTGCAGCATTAAAATAACAATAGGTTTAACATCTCATTCTTTCCCCATAAGAAAACAAGCCAGATAATCTCTGCAGAACACTCTGCTCATATATGCATTATGTAATAAAATAATGTGTTTTATGTCATGACAGTCATACATTGTCATGACATACAAATTACTACAGGGATAAAAAAAAAATGTCTCCTTCTTCCAGTGAAATATCTGAAAAAAATGTAACCAGTGTATTCCATGCACAGTTTTCATAAAAATATAGTGAGACATAACATGCAACAAGCTTATTTTTACCTCAAACCTAAGCCTTATAAGTTATTGTTGATGTACACTGTGATGTTAAAACACCTTAATAAAATACATTGGTTACAGTTAACTATGTCTCCATTTTCCAGTGAAATAGCTGAAGAGGTTGGGCTGCATGCAGGATCAGTATTTCCAGATGGAACCACTCTGTTTTAGATGGTGTTTTAACAAATCACAGCATGCATCCACAATCTCACAATGCTTAGGTTTAGGGTAAAAAAAAAAAAGCACCTGTTGCATGCTTTGAGTTTATTTTTATAATATTTTTTCATATTTTTAACTGGGAACGAATTATATTTTGTGGTCAGCAGCCTGAAGAAAATGGAGCAACAAACATTTTAGAGAGCAGCAGAGCAACAGATTTATTGCTGGGGACATATTTCTACACATTTGAAACGCTCTATCCCTTCTACAGCTGTTGAAGCACATAGGTTTGAGATCTGCTCTCCAAACTACCGGTTGCTCCAATTACATCAGGCTACTGCCCACAAACTCATACACAGATTTCATCCAAATATACTGATGTAACATGCAACAGGCACATTTTAACCCCAAACCATAAGCTCTATTAAATTTTATTGTGAAAACACCTTCTAAACCAATTACATTTAAAGACGCCTGTAGAAAGTCTGTCCATTCATAACGTCAGATAATTCTGCATACATACCGTGTATGAATTACATGTAATCTGTACACAGATTTAATAAAAATACATTAGCATTACATGCAACTGGTTGATTTTTACCCCAAACCTAAGCCCTATGAGATGTTATGGCGGATGTATGCTGTGTGGTGTTAAAACGCCTTCTTAAACACTTTAGTTACAGTTAATAACGTCTGAAAAAAAGTCTGTCTATTGATAACATCTGAAAATACTACATCAATGCAGTGGATGAATTACATTTTGCATCCAGCTGCTGCAAGTACAAAATGCAACAGGCAGTTGGGAGACCATGGACAGAGCGGCAGAGCTGAATGAGGCTGAACTTGCCTTCTTTTCACCAGTCTTTATCTGGATTTTTCATTCCACCTTAAATGAAGAACTTCTCACTTAAGGAGGAACGAAACACTGGAATAAAAATCTGGTCGATCAGAGCAGATACACTGAACTAATATTCCAGTTATTATTAATTCTTTAACTTTACAGTTACGTTGTTTTCTTTTCTCCAGTCTCTTGTTTGAGTTTTTGCCCAATTATAAATGGTGCAATTACGTGCAATTGCCGCAGCATTTAAGGTGGAACTGAATCAATAAGGGGTCCGATATTCTCAAAAAAGTAATATTCCAGTTATTATAAGGCAGCTTAACATTAGTCACGTTGTTTTTCATTCAGTGGACGTAAAAAAACAGTTTGAACAATGTTTTCTGATTATTTAATATTTAATGTAATTTTCGCGATATAATATTGAAAAAAAGTTTTCATCGCACAGTTTTCAAAGTTTTCTTTTGTAATTCGGGGTTCAGTAAACAATACTCACAAAACATGTAGCGTATCAGAGTCAAACACAGCACGGCTGTAATTAATCACACCTGTTAAAGTACGTTACTTACGGTGAGATCTGAAAAAAGATCTGGTTTCCTGCCCCTCAGGTTGCCAGATGCTTTCCTAGATCTTCATTTCGCCTGGAAAAGATGGAACTCTATCCCTCTTCCACTGCGTCTAGAGCCCCTTACGGCTTTTATAGTCGCCCACCTGCAGCACTGACCAATCAGAGGACCTGCCGCTCTGACCAATCACAGCACGTCCTCGTGGAATCCTGCTATACACTATATGGACAAAAGTATTGGGACACACCTCTTTATTATTGAGTTCAGTTGGCCCCTTACTTCCGGTAAAGGGTAATCATAAGTTTACAGCAAAACAAGATCTTTTTCACAACATGCTTTATGGACACAGTTTGGAGAAAAAGCTTTTCTATTCCAGCATGACTGTGTGCTGGTGGTCCACAAAGAAATGGTTGGATGAGTTCGGTGTGGAAGAACCTGACTGGCCGCACAGAACCTAGACCTCAACACCTTCGGGATGAACTCGTCCAGCATCAGTGTCTGACCACATAAACGCTCTACAGAATTAACAGGCACAAATTCCCACAGTATCTCCAAAATCTTGTGGAAAGCCTTCCAAGAAGAGGGGAAGCTGTTGTAGCTGCAGAGAGGGGACCGACTTCATTTTAAAGTCTATTAAAGTCTAAATGTACGTTGGTGTGATTGTCAGGTGTCCCAATACTTTTAATTTGCTTGGACCCAGCAATAATTCAGATTGTGATAGTAAGCTTCAAGTCTTTTGAAAAAAGGTTACATTTGATGCCTTCTGCTTATATTTGGCTCAGCTGGGGCTTAACTTGAATGATTTTAACCTAAAATATTTTTTTTAGGGATTTTAGGATACTCATTTATTTTTGTAAAATCCATTTTGAAATATTGAGGGGAAGAAGTGCAGGGTAGAAAAATGGTACAGTGAGACCCCCTCCCAGTCAACTGCTAATCTGGCCATCTCTGATCATCGGTTGCCCTGGGAACCAGGATATATTTATGGCAAGAAATAGACTTTATCAGGTACGGGGAAAATAGCAAATAAAAAGAGGTGAAGATTAGACACATGCAAAAATAACAAGACGTGTGAGGGGCCACCCAAAGAGTAAATATGACTGTAGCTTTGTGTAGTATGGAGCTGGTCCCATGGAGGAGTGAGGAATTATGAGCTAGAGCTTCACAGTCTGGAAGCTCAAATGACTGACCCTTCAGTCAACAAGTAATCAAGAAAGATAATGTAGAACTCGTGTAGGGGTCAGCAGGGAGGGATGGGGTGGATATTGTGCAGTTGTCCCAGCCCTTGTCACCCTGCTTAGTGTGTAAAATCCAGTGATTTTCACCAAAGGACTTGTGTTACATGGAGGCATGTTTAAATGTTGAGGCATGTGGTCATAAGTTTTAAGAGCCTTAATTAAAATGTAAAACCCTCATTTCACAGGATTTATTATTATTGCACTTTATTTTCTCATATTGGTTTCCAGCCACTACCTAAGACCACCCAAATCACACAAGACCTGTAACACTGGTTGGGTGAAGACTAGTGTTCTCCAAGGCATCTAAAGCTCCATTAATACGGAACAGTTCCAAAATACATAAAGAGCATGACTTTCACATGAAAATGCACAAAGATTGACATGAATTTGCAACTTGCACATGCTGGTGCTCTAGGTCACTGGAATGAGTGATCTGTAGACAGTTAGATTTCATAAACTGGGTTATTAGCTTTTATTCATAAAAAGCAGAAAAGTTATAATTAAAGAAAAACATTTCAAACGCAGTTCATAAATGAGACTCCTGTGCTGTTGTGATTATTCTCACCTACAGTGATAAATTGCACCCTTCATCTCTAATACACCTCTTGAGTTGGCCAAAAGATATACAGACAAAAAATAAATATATTTTTAATCATAAACTGAAAAATAGTTCTTGTTCTATTGAAATCCAATCAATATGAAGTTCAGGCTGGAGCTGATGATCTTAAAAAACCTCAGACTCAATTTAGTTCAGTTCATTTTTATTTATATGGCACTTTTTCAACCGATATTGTCATGAAGCAGCTTTACAGAGAGCAGGTCCGCACCCCTAGTGAGCAGCCAAGGGCAACAGAGGCATGGAATAAAATTCCTAAAGCTGGGAAGAAGAAACTTCAGGAGAAATCAAGACTCAGAAAGGGAACCCACCCTCCTCTGGTCACCCCGGAGAGGGAGAGAGAGAGCAAGTCTCTATGAAGACTAACAACAGAAGGCCTTTGTGTACAGACCTAATCACTGCTGAGCGGTCAGCCATCTATGGCTAACAGAATGGGGACAGTTAAGAGGCAGTACAGGTTGTTTTTGTGGGAGTCTGAATGAGGAGTAGTTTGAGAGGATTCTTCAGTCCACAGTAACAGGGGCAACAATCTCTGCCGGAGCTTTTGAGCACCAGTTGCCCTTGGATGGGCGAGTCGAAAGCTACCAAACCAGTTGAAGACGTTTGGTTAAGAATAACAATGATATTAACTTCAGGAAATCCAGCCCTGTTCACCCACCTCTCATCATCGAAGGTGCTGCTGTGGAGAGGGTCAACAACACCAAGTTCCTGCGCATCCATATCTCGAAAGACCTCTCTTGGACACTTAACTGCACCTCCAGTGCTAAAAGAGCCCGGCAGTGTCTGCCTTTTCAACAGAGACTGAAGCCTCCCCCCACCAATCCTCACCACTTTCTATAGGAGCACATCGAAAGTCTCCTCTCCTGTTGTATCACTGTCTGGTATGGGAACTGCGCTGTCTCGGACTGCAACACACTGCAGCGAACAGTGAGAGCAGCTGAGAGGGTCATCGGTGTGCTGCTGCCATTTTCTGCCAGGTTTGGAATGACATTTTCCAAACCTGCTGCTTAAACAGAGCCAGTAGCATTGTGAAGGACTATCCACTACACAGACTCTTCTCCCTTCATCTGGCAAACAGTATCAAAGCTTCTGTTCTGGTTCTGCACGGCTGTGCAACAGCTTCATGCCACAGGCCATCGGGGCCCTGAATGCACACAAACGCATATAAATATCTAGTTCCTGGTTGACTAGCATATTTCAACTACCTCACTTTATGCTATCAACTACCGCCTAAAATGTCTACACTTTGTTTTTATACTGTGCTACATTCTTACTACACTCGATTAGCACCTGCACCTTCCTGTAATCCTGTTTACAAGCACCCTAATGATGAGTCACAGTTATAATTCTACACTTACTCGCTGTGGTTTTTGCTGCTAACTGTGTAATAAGAATCACAAAATGATTACAGTGCAGCATATGCTCATGTGCAATAACGTGTATATGTAGTCAATGTTTGAGTTTCTGGTAAACTAAGTTTGCCACTCACATTACTGTTACGCTGCTACATTGTCTATTTATTGTTTATCTATTGTAGTGTTCTGTTGTCCCTGGAACTTTAATGCTGCTAACTGCTGCCTGAGCAGTAAGACCTACAGTGCAATACTAATCACTCTGGAGGTTTACATAATGTTTACAATTTGCTGTCTATTTATTGTCTGAATCAAAGTCAGTATAAGAAACGAATAAGTCCAGAAAAACAAATTATTGCCCTTCATTCTTAAAACAGCCCGGATGGACCTACGTCCTTAAAGCCTTTGTTACAATTGTGAGTCACACAAAATGACTTAATGGCAGCTACTTTGAGTACAGCCAGGCCTAGAATACACACAGTGAGAGAGAAATACAGTAACAAGCCTATTTCACATCACCTCAGCGGATACAAATTAACCGTCTATTCCAAGAAGGAACAGGGTCATCGAATGGATGTTCTCATAGTGAAATGTCAAGAGAGCTTTCACAGTCACACATGGCACATCTATTTCAAGCTCATGGCACGAAAGCTAAAACAGGACAACAAAGACCAAATCAAGAATTAGTGGGAGAAGTAATATTGACCTGATGAAATTATGCCAAGACACATATGGCCAAATAAAAATCCATTAACACCCCCCACCCCCAACCCCACCAAAAAAAAAAGAACAGCAAAGGGCTTATGCTACATGGAGGCATGCTTAAATGTGGTCATAAGCTTTAAGAGCCCGAATAAAAATGTCAAACGCTCATTTCACAGTTGGTTTTATTATTGCACTTTATTTCCCTTCATTGGTTTCCTTGGAAACTGGCTCACATTTACCCTGTCATGTAGCTTGAAGTCACCCCCGACACCCCACCTGAACCGCTCGACACAGCCAGACGTTTCCGGCTTGACCGAGGGTCAAGAAGCAGGAGTTTGTCCGCAAGATTCCATTAAACCCCTCCATAAAGCTTGAGTTAAAGAGTCCTGCTTAAACCTCCCAGATCCATTTTTCATTTCTTGCTTGTGTAATAAGCAGTTATAGCCACCAGGGGGCCCAGAGTATGTTACGTTTCCATTGGATTTAGATTATCCACCGAAAATTGTGTCCCTGCATTGTTTCTAAATCAAGATCAATAAAATGTTAGAATTCAGTCAGTATGATTGGGGTGAGTGCCACAAATGTTCAGAGAAGGTTCTCATACAATTTCCATAGACACCATCTTTTCTTGAAGGGGCCACCAAACCAAACCATCAGACTACACACTATAGCCAGATGTTTGCAATTTATACACATTTCCACCATTAATTAACTTTTTTTGTATACCACATGTGCATACACCACTCCCATATGTCTCTTGCAAAGCATGCTTGCAGCTCCAACAGGCCAGTAGATGCGATTCTGATTGAAATTATGAAATTACGTCAAACGAGCTGTCAGCCGTTCTAGGTGTTATTTTTATTCATTTTTTTTATTGTAGTGCGAAATTTGAAGATTATTGTGATCTTGTAACATTAAAATACAATGTGTTTCATTTTTTCAAAACAAAAATTTTTTTTAAATGTTTTCTTTAAATAAATAGCATTTCACAAGCAACACACTAGCCTAGTTTTACACATAGAAAAAAAGTGAAAAAAAATACAATACACGCAATGTTATCATTTTAGAGGTCAAAATGATTTCTTTTTTTTCTTTTGTGTAAACCGGGTCCAAATGGCTCTTGGATAGTTAAAAGGATGCCGACCCCTTGTATAGACAGAGGGGTAACCAGAAAGGACTACATACGCTGCGGTGAAGAAGTTATTTAGCTAAACTCCTAACACTACATTAGTGTTCACAGTGCGATCAGGAAGTCGTGCTTTCGATTCCCAAGACTGCTAAGCACCTCTGAGGTACTCTTGAGAAAGGTACCATCTCCACACACTGCTCCCCGGGCGCACTGCAGGGCTGCACTTGCCCATCAGGCCTGATATGGAACAATGCGTGCTTGACTGCGATTGTTGGAACATGTGCCATTCATGCATGTGTCCTACTCAAAAGAAATCTCAAAATGAACCAAAGAACCACCAGTATGTTTCTCAACCTTCACAAATTCAAAACCCTACAAATTATTGTGTAGTTAACTGTTTGACATATTAGATGTCAGTCGTCCAACAATTGAGCATCATTAACAACCATTCACTAAAGTAAAGCTTTGTGACTGGTATTCTCACTGCTGCTATACATCAGTACACCTATTATCTTTTAACAGCACTGGATGTCTGACATTGCATGAGTTCATTTAGGCTCGACTTTGCCGTGGAGTGAGACAGGTAACGACTCCCTCTAGTGGTAATTCACGTCCCAAAAGGTACAAATAAGACTGAAAGCAGTAAAAGTTTTGCAGGTTAAGCAGGGACTTTGATGTTTCCACTGAAATGTGACTAAAATAGCATTTCAGACACGTGTCTATTGATTTTTACATTAAAATATGGGTCAACATAGGCCAAAAACAGGCATGTACAAAGAGTGCACTCTTTGTACATGCCTGTTTTTGGCCTATGCAACATTTACATGCAACATTCCTTTATATTTTGGCACCTATAATTTTCAGTAACACTACTGCATTCAGCACATGACAGACACAAAGCAACTGCAATAAAGATCTTTATTCAGATTTTAAATAGATTTACAAACCATAGGAAAAAAAATGGGGGGGTAAAACAAATTACAAAATAGTAAATGAGAATAATGCACATCCCATATATGAATGGAACTCACCCTCATATCTCAAAACCAACAACTTCAGGAAAGTGTAAATATTTTGGTCGTGTCATCATGGTGTGGAGCTGTTGTGTGTGGCTGACTGAGCACATGTAGCAACTGGATTGGGACTACTAGGCTGGTAGTGACAACGAGAACAGATGCAGCTAGACTTGGGATAAAACCAAAATAAACTAGTATTAGCAAACAAAAAGTGTGTTAGAGGAGATTATATCTCCATCAGCTTCAGCAATTCAAAAGACTTGCAAGTGGTAGACCAGAGGATTTAATCATTCTATGTGACAGTATGAACATGAAAAAGAAAAAAGAAAAACAAGAATGTCCCTAAATGATTTAAGTAAACTAATTTAAGGTGGTGACAACCAAAACAAATCAGGGCAATCGATTTCTCCACATCATTTCAGTACAGGCAAGAACCATGCGAGCTCGGAATGTACTTCAGGACACTTAAAAAAGGGTTGTTTCTGTTACAAGAATTTACCTTATTTGAAAAAGTACGCTTGAGGGATTTAGAGTGTATCCCCACACACAAACACACATCCCTATACACTTGCAGTCAAAATATACCACATAGTGAAAATAACAAGGTGAAATTCACTGGCTGGTGAAAAGAAATACTAGTGTCATTAGAAAGAGAAATCAGCCCTGAGTCTGTGGTACAGGATTTTATCTACAGGTCTGTAGCAGCACCACTTAGACTGTTAATGAATTCTCAGCCACCACACAAAGAGTTGTTTTCTACAGCATCGCATATTTGCACTGAGACAGAATGAGCAACTATCACCAGCAAAAGTAAAAAATCCTAATTCAGTTGGGTACAACCTTGAAAGGGGAGGGGCATAAATCAGGTGGTGATCCAAGAATAACTACAGTGCAGTTGGATTGAGAACATTTCCACAAATCAGCCAGTCCTATACAGTTCCCCATCACAGAACCATGAGTCAACAACAGAAACCAGTCCTCTGTGGTGACTGCCGAGTCATGATCCTAATGCACAAAGCACTGAAAAACCAAGAGAGAAAATCAAAGGAAATCTATGGCAAGAAAAAAAAACAACCCAAACTAGCTGTCTTTTTTTAAATGGATTTAAAAGCAAAGGACATGGACTGAAGAGTTCGGTTCAGTTCTGAGACGGTGATGTTGTCATGAGTCCTCATTGCCAGAGTCATCGTCATAACAACAGTCGTCGTCCTCCTCGTTCTCCTCATCCAGATCCTCATCATAATATTCGTCATAGAAGAGTGTGGAGCCCTCGTCTGGTGGTGTAGCGCGGGTGCGGACGCAGTACTCAGCCAGAGTCGTGGGAACTTTAACCCCATCACGCTCAGCATCAGCTTTAGTGGCTAAAACCTGTTTCCTATGAAAGAGCGCGCGAGCGGAAAGAGTGAGAGAGAAAGAGAGACAGACAGACAGAGAGACAGACAAACATAAAATTGAGGTTATCCAGCTCATACAAGCAGTATAGTGGCATGAGCAAAAAGTGTGTGCTGTAGAGCCAAGGGAGTGTTTCTCCCTTACCTGATAATGTCTGCGTACTCCCTGTCTCTGCCTTTACTGTCCCTCCACTTGCGGTACATGACAGACGCGTCCACATTGGCCGGGGAGAAGGTGTTGGGCTCGTTCAGCAGAGAGATCACACTCAGCAAAATGGTCCTGCCAGAAAGAGGGCAGCAGATATTCAGTGTTTTACTGTACATCACTCAAGCCAATGGTATCTAGATTTGTTCACAATTTCAACAGCTTTATGTTTCAGACGTTATTAAAATAACCATCAAGTTGAGCTTGTGACAGTCAACTTGATGGCCTTACACTGTAGATGCCCAATTAAACGAAACTGTAAGCATATCACATTCATCAGTGTATTAACTAGTAAAATATTACAGTAAATAAGTATTTCTTAAAACCCCAAATATCAAGTGTGAATAATTAACTAAAAATGAGACAAGAGTACTGTGTGTGTGTTTGTGTGTATATTTTACCTGACGTTTTGTGTGGGGTTCCACCTCTCTGAGGGCAGCTCCCCACTCTGAGGATCATCTACTGGAGGGTGCAGGATAGAAATACACACATCCCCATTCTGAAAATAAACACAAATGGTTTGCTCCATTAACTGACCCTCATAACATCCACTACAGCAAACGGATAAACACTAACTGTTATCTTACAGATGAAACTTGATACTTACTTCATAGATGTTGGGATGCCACATCTTGGTGAGGAATCTAAAGGATGGAGGAGAATAAGGGTAATCTATAGGAAACTTGATGCGAGCCTAAAAAAAAAAAAAAGGAACAAAACAGATTTAAGGAAAAACAGCCCCAACAATGAAACAATAATAAAGCTGCTTGAGTACGGATCCATTTGTATCATCACAATCAGCTCTAGTCTCTAGCAGATTATGCCACAACAGAATACAGAACAAGCATAATTTTTCTTCTTTCTTAAGATCGTAAGAATGTTGACTTGTGAACCCAGTATATCAACCAATAACAACTGTTGGAGTTTTTACTGGCCACAAAACATTTCTGCTGATCAAATGATTTTTTATTAATTTAGTAAAAAAAAGGCACAGTCTGTTGCTCTGACCATTTATGCATGAGGTTAGTTTTTGTTGCTCTTACATGTTGCTCTGACCATTTCTAGGACAAACTAGTACAAGGGCACGCACGTACGCACGCACGCACGCACGCACGCACGCACGCACGCACGCACGCACGCACGCACGCACGCACGCACGCACACACACATCAGGTGACCATAGTGTCTTTCAATGCAGCGAAAGTACACGATATCCTGTATCCTTCATGCATACTCATGCACACACACACACATCTGTGGATTTAATGTAGTCAGCTGGTTTTCATTTCATGGTGGGCCAACTGTGTAAAAGGACAAGTCAAATTGGGCATACTAACACACACACAGCTATCTGACTCCTGAAAGCTGACCATGTGAGCACAGTCAAAGCAGGAAAAAAGTCGAGACTAAAAGCCACCTACAAACCTCACCTTATCAAAATAGCTTTACTCAATGTCTTCACTCAAACTAAAATTTGAAGAAATGCAAACCAACAATGAAAAGGACAAATAAAGCCAATTAAATCAATGGCCCAATATTAATCACTGCTGGTGTGTGAACATTGAATCAGGTTTGATACGGCAGTTCTGGTCCAGAATTATCGATACCCTTCATAGGAGGATGCAGCAATTAGTCAACAAAGTCTATTACTTATCGAACATGTTGATTAAAGAAAAAGTTCACTATCCTGTACTATGTTCATATATGAAGTCATTCAAGCAGATTTGCTATACCATAAAACCCATTATTGTGATGTGTGGTTACATATGTATGTGCAAAAATACACAAGCTAATATTTACATTAATCCTAAACAGTGGATTTGAGCAGGTTTGCAATGCTAACTATGTGACTATGAGGACTCAGTGGGCGTTTAGTGTGGACTTACACAAAGTTTTTCCACAACTGAGACACAAATAGCCACCAAAACCTCCCTCATTGTCTTTTTTGGGGGGTGTTTAAAATATCACGATTACTTCAGTGTAGTAGTGGATTTTGTTTAATCTTTATTTGAGTATATGAGGACTAAACAAAGGCATACTGTCTATCATTCTCAAAGAGGAGTCGCCCTCATACGGTGCAAACACAGAGCTGAGGAGCACACTATTTAGCATTCTCCAAATTCTGCAGTCAGCTTCAGAGCATTTCTGGAGATATCTGGCCCTCATTGGCTAAAGGTAACTGGCATCAACACTTTAAATGCTTGTCTGGGATGTGGTGGCTTGAAACTGGCCTGAAATTACAAAAATGGAAGCAAAGGGAGACTAGCCTGGAACAAATGAATAAAGTTCCTTCAGTCTTTCCATTAACAGAAAAATCCCCATGAGTGACAGAGGGAGAGGGAGAGGGAGAGAGAGAGAGAGAGAGAGAGAGAGAGAGAGAGAGAGAGAGAGAGAGAGAGAAAAAAGAGAATTGTGGAGAAAGAGATAGGGTGTAGAGAGAGGGGTTGAGGGAGAGAGAAGGTTAGACAGATGAAATAGAAGGGTGAAGAAAGGTAGAGAAAGAGTGAACACACTATCCTAGAACAATCCATAGCACTTTCAATCTACACTACCACAATTCTTTGCTCAGACACTCCATTTCTTCCTCGGTCAATCACTCCTACAGGAAAAAAGAGAACCAAAAGAGTGACTTTGTGTAAGATCTCTTTCACTGCAAAGAGTTTGTGAGGTGCACTAAAAAAAGAGTTTGAAATGATGAGATAATGAGGCTAGAGATCAGTACTGAACAGGAGTCGTACTCATTCAAACCTACAACCTTCAAACCTCCCTAGCCACCAGGCCAGCAACTGCGCCATGCTGTGTGCCGATACCATGATCAGCCGATTCTGGGCACAAAAAACAAAGGCACTACTGCATAGGTGAGTCCCTGTAGAGGGTGTGGCATTTTCAAAATGTGGGTCACTGCTGTAAAGCACTCTTCTCAATGTGAGAAAGACAGTTTTAAGGAAAGTTCTTCCAGAGAGAGAGAACTTAAGGTTTGTCCAAGAAGGGATGGTCTGAAAAAAAGGTCACCAAGTGGGCAGCACTATTGCAACATTGCAAACTTAAGTCAAACTGTGAACAATTTGTTAATGTGGATTTTGGTATACTATGACATACCAATATCTATAAAGAGGACAATATTTAAAGCCTATTAGGTGCGTGTTGCATAGCATTAATATTAACCACCAGTATCAGTCTTTACTTTTGTCTATTTTCATCTCTAAGTAGAGGAAAGAGGGCAGCAAATTAACATATTAATATAGATGACTCCATTATTTTCTATGGCAAACGCTGCACCGTAGCACGCACCACTGTCAAAGTTGAAATTTGTTGAACTTTGACTGCTGCACGCCGTGATGCATTTTCGCGCGACCAATAGAATCGTAAACACAAACACACACACAAAGCAGGTATGGAGGAAAAGCTAATCTTAAAAGTCTCTGAGTGTCCAGAATCTACATTTACACCAGTTTCGTCCTGCTGTCTTTCTTGCTTGTTCTTGTTTATTTTTTGGGTCGCACCACTACAGTGCTATCACTACTGAATATTTACCCATTATTTTAATATTGATACAAGTGTTTTAAGCAAAACTATCAAACCAGACTTCACTCAACAATAGCTAGAAGATAAAGAAACCTCTTAAAAAATACAGTGAGAAATATACAAGAACATTATGTTGAATAACATTTAATTGATCGTTTTCTTTTATATAATAGAATCAAAGCAGGCTAGTGTTCGGTCTGCCCCATCTAAACACAATCTCACACACACACACACAATCACACACACACACACACACACACAATCACACACATAAAGTGGAATCTACAAAGCCCCCAGTATATTCTCTCTTGGTGCTAACAGAGCCAGCGCTAGTGCTAACTCTGTTAGCCAGGACAGGAATGTTTAAAAAACCACGCCTACTTTTGCGCAGAGCCCCTATAGACTTCAAAATAATAATATTCAAATTAATGCTGAAGCCAGCAAGCTTCAAATAACAGGTCTGAATTTCTGTCATGTCCACAAACAATCCAGAAATCTAAACTAAATATGGTAGGATCATTTCATGGTTAATTCTGTAAAACATCTGGTTCCTAGATTATGTTGCTATGGGAATACAAGAAAACCAAGAGCATGCTGTACTTTATTACATTTTTCGGTTAGAACCCCTTTACTCAATACAGCACCAAACTACAAAAGCAAACCTTACACCAAAACACGTCTTTGTTGAATGAGAGACATTTGTTTTACTTTTTTTTTACTTAGTTTTAGGAGGAAGATCAGTGACGTATCAGAAGCAGAGAACTTTACTGCTTTCGTGTGCGTTTCCATTTATTCTAATCTTCACATGTGTTTTTGCTGGTGGAAAAAAAAACCTCATACATCATACTTTGTCCACTGCTGGCTTTAATCAATTTGCCTAGGTGCCTAGACTTTTGCACAGAGATGTAAAACCCAATCTACTGTCACAAACATGAAGCCTGTTCTGAAATTTGAACTCAGATAAATCACGAAACAATAGCTAATACTGAAAAATAAGAAAAAAATTACTGATTACATAAAATCAAAAATAAGTTATAGCCGTTCTCAGTACACAGGTAAAATGGAAAATCCACTGATTTTTCAAAATGTCTGTGTAACAAATCAATAAGACAAAAACAAAGTTGTTCAGATCAGTTTGGTGTGAAAATCATTTACAGACAATGTCCCAAGTCAGAATCAACCTCAGCTGTGTGCTGTTCTGCCAAAAGCAGCTGCAGTTATTACAAAATGTTCTGTTGCTCGATACATTATTTGTTGATGGTTTTGCAATACAGTTTTGACCCAAAATGTCATGTTTAAAATTTGTTTTCTTTAAATAATCTAATGCTACCTTAACTCAGAGTAAGATGAAGCTAGTTGGTTTCATTAGCTAGCAGTGGTCTAATAGCTTCATAGTCAAAAGGCAGAGGCTTCAGCAGTGGTTAAACGTCATTAACTTGGGTTGCTGAAAACCAATTTGCTTCTCAAAGTAACTCCCAGGGCTGAATGTTAGCTGAGAGAGCCTCTCCTGTTCCCACCGTCTGCTCGCATTACTCTGTGACACGGCATCATCCCCCGGAGGAGGAAACATGACTCAATCAGCCCCGCTATCTGAGGCTCAGCTCACTTCACCTGCCAGGGGGGACTGAGTGCATGCACGCTCCAGCAGGTGCCTGCTGCCCGTCAGCTGACTGACACAGGCATCAGCACAAAGCCTTGTCCATTATCAGGACTGGAACACTCTGAGTGTCAAAGTGATATTTCAGCAAAATCCAGCTCCAACAGCCAGGACAGTGGAACTACAAGGCTAACAGGGATGGGAGTCACCAGAGACCTCCTGATACAATATTATCTCAATACCTAGTTGACGATTCGATATGTATTGCAATTCTATGTAAATCCAGTTGTGAGACTACAACATATCCCCATTTTAAAGACTTGTTTAAAAAAGTTATAATAAAAAAAAGCTGTCATAACACTAAAGCATTATTCATTAGCTGCACAGCACAATGCAGTAACAACATTTCCCTTCAAAAAAAAATTATAGGCAGCATTTTACAAAATAACTTAAAATGCAACAGTATAAACTGGAACTTAAAATCAGAAGTTAACAAAAAGCTATGTTTGTTCGGATGTGGTTTAATAGTTAGAAAAGTTGGCAAAAACGAATAAGTCAGCTTGCTCTGGAACTTAAAAATCAGAGTAAGATGAAGCTAGTTGGTGTCATTAGCTAGCAGTGGTCGAATAGCTTCATAGTCAAAAGGCAGAGGCCTTTCTTTGCTCTGGGGTGTAGCAAAGATTTGCGAAACATAATTAAATCGATTTCTAAAGGCTAATGTTAAATAGTACAAAAGTACCAGTAGAACTCTTCATGGCAACTATTTTTGCTTTTAGTTATACATCATACTTTGTCCACTCTACACAACACATTTGGTACCACATACAAATCATTTGTACCACATATCCTGACATATTTGAGACACTGTGATCAAAAGCACAAACAAATAATCACAAGGTTTTACAGAGCCACAAGGCATCAGGAGCAGCTAATAATACATTACAGCCCCAAAGCCCCACAGCCCCACAAAGAGAGAACAGTGGTTATTTTTCTTCCACTGTTGGCCAGCACATGTAAGGACCTGCAAGAGGCTACATGAGGCTATAAGCAATCTTTTAGCTATTAATGCTAAAGGGCGAAAGCTGTCATACAGAAGTTTGGGTTTCAGGGTGTAAAAAGATTGCAGACAGTATTTATACACTTCAGCTTACTGATATGACCAGAGGCACAACAATTATTCTGTGATGAATTAGTTAAAACATTTGTTACACTGGAAGGCTTCTTTAACTGGGCTAACTAGACTAATCTGGAATTACTTAGTGTCACTAACTAGCGATGTTTAATTGCCCTAAAAAAATTCCAAGCTGGGTTAAAGATGCACTGTACTGATTCAAATACGTGTCAGAAACTAAACTGGTGAGAGCAGTTTCCCACTGATGAATAGGAAAGTCCAGTTGGGCAGGCTTACCAGCGGTTTGACTTTTCCTTCTCAGACCAGTTTTCTATCGCAATACTAGTAGATTTGCTAATCATAACTGTTCAATGGGATTGCATAACAATTGTGAATATCAGTATTGTAATTTTATTGCTACATATGCATAGCTTTTTCTGTCAGTCAACAAAGTCTATTTTCGAATCATAGTTTTGACACAAAACCAATTCCTTCAAATATATCTTATTTGGGCTACAGTAGTTTAGCCCCACCCATTTAGACACCGATACGCCACATACAGTTACAAATTAAGACTTTTGTTGGATCACATGAAGACCTCAACTAATCAAAACACCCAGTAATTCATCTGGAGCTGTGATTAGTCACCCTGACAGAAACACTGTGATTGGTTAGAGGCTCATTTGCATTTTGCTGCCATTTGCGAGACCAACATCTCGATAACAATGAACAATTTTATTGTGCAACCCTACTGTTCAGTAAGTGTTCAAGTAAATCAAGTTACAAGGTACACAAATTTCCCACTTGTGAGACTAATAAAGGGTTCTCTTATCTTATAAAGTTACACCGGACCACCCCTAGCAGAGACATTCATGTACTATTTACATTTACATTTATGGCATTTATCAGACGCTTTTATCCAAAGCGACTTCCATTCTCTAACTACAGGGGACAG
>JBBJLR010000040.1:10395319-10460991 GCA_037577145.1 Brachypetersius gabonensis | reverse complement strand
GTGCTGGAGGTGGGATTCGAACCTGTGACCTTTTGGTCCGGAGGCAAGTATCCTACCACTAGGCCACTACCACCCCCGTGGTATAAAAATCAACACAGGAGCACAGGAACAGGCTAAAGCTGTGTTCTCCACTCTGTGGCCGTGTGTCTGCCAGGTCATGAATTAATCCATTAAAATTGATTTAACAACTTCCCCAGATAGGTGTAAAACATAACATTTATAACTTTATTAGCTCAACATCTCTCAAGGTGATTAATACTCACATACCCACTCACCTTGTTACCCAGAGTCACGTGCAGAGTCAACCAAAATGTGGGTTAATGTTTTAGATCTAAGGTGGAAATGCCTCCATTTCTGCACTGGTGCCATTTCCAAAGCTCTGTTGAGTCCTTTCATATGTACCTAATGCAGCAGTCACAGTCAAACGTGTGGTTTCGCAGTGTCGCACGCAAAAGATAAATCATGCAGTGGTCCTGCTCAAAGCTTTGAGCCTATTTTTTTTATACTTACTGCAAGCTATGTGCAACTTCACACGGAAAAACATTCTTTGCCACTTGCAACTGGTTATTTCCTGGTAAAGCACCAGCAATCACCAAAACCGCAGAGATAAGAGCACAGTACTAACCTACTAAAGCTTGCTGATGGCATGGATCAGAACAAATTGAAATGACATTTAAAGCCCCACTATATATTAATGCTATAAAAGAAAAAATACAAACCAGTGACAATAAAACAAAAGATGAACAGCTGAGTACCTATGTGAACAAAGCTCAAGAATCAATAAGCCTACCTTCATCGTATGAAAGTCAATGACTGAACAATTGATAAAGTCAGGGCCCTGAAATAGTTAATAGATAATTAACCAACAACATGTTTGCTGTACAGTTTGAAATAAGACCAGTATAGGATTGTGGATCTCATTTGATGTCCTTTTTTGTAGTTTAAAGTTTACATTTATTGATAAAACATCTACCAAACAAAAAGGGAAGACAACAGCAGTAGAGAACAATGAAGGAAAGGGAAGTCACTGAGTGGGGCAGAGAAGCAGAACAGCAAAGATTCTTTCAAGTTAATGAAAGAACAATGTAAGCTGTCATTTCAGCATGGCTTTATTCCAGAGATGTGTACCTGATCAACATCCCACACAGTAGAGGTAAAACAGATACAATATATGGACAAAAGTATTGGGTCACACCTATTAATCATTACTTCCAACTTTGTGGACAGTTTGAGGAAGACCCTTTTCTATTCCAGCATGACTGTGCCCCAGTGTACAAAGTACGCTCCATAAAGACATAGTTGGCTCAGTTCAGTTTGGAATTACTAAACCTTTGGGATGAACTGGAACGGGCCAGGCCTTCTCGTACAGCATCAGTGCCTGACTTCGCAACTGTTCTATAACCTGAATGGGCACAAATTCCCAAAGAAACTCATGTGGAAAGCCTTCCAAGAAGAGTGGAAGATGTTTTAGCTGCAAAGGAGGACCAACTCTATGTGCTTGAATACAATAGAATTAATGTCAGTGTCGGTGGAACAGTCAGGCGTGCCAATACTTTTGTCCACTACAGCCAAGGTGTCTGAAGAATAACACGCAATGTCAAGGAGATCCAACTCACCTTAAAATAACCACCTTCATAGTGTGTGTTTGGGGGTCCAAAAATCGCCACCTCCCAGTTGTACAAGTCGGACTCGTCCACCAGAGTTATTTTGAAGCCCTCGACAGGCTCATCCTGGAGGCTTTTCAGCTCCAGCATTAAGGCTTTCTGAGAACTGGCAACATGATGTTGTCCATGCTGAGCCATGGTCCAGCCAGAGCCCCCTCCAGAGCCAGAGAGACCACTGGGCTTCAGCTCCAACTTTGGGGGGAAAGTAGGCTAGCAGCGTTAGCTGTCTACTTCATTCATTTTGGTCTAATGTGTCAGATATACGTCTGTTTACTACTATAAACTGTTTAATATTTATCATTTCATCAAAAATACAAAACAAACTCCGAATAGCGCTAAACAGCTACAAACAATACACAACTCAACTCAACTCAACTCACAGTCGGGGTTAGCAGAGAGCAGCTAGCTAGCAGCTCCTCCTGAAGATTTTGGAGATGTTTTGGACCATTAGAGCGATTGTCTGCTTGTGTCTCTGACTCAGGCTTTTTCCCTGAACTTCCACAAACTTGTAGGTGTATGAACCGAAACCGTTAAAGCAGCCAAAGTCGAGAAAAAAGCCCCGTCCAACGAAGCAGCTAACTGAGGAACCACCCAACGAGATTAAACTCGCTCCAAGCAACGTCCGATTTGATGAATCGATTCTTCATCATGAATCGGTCGAACCAGCTAAACTGAATCGAATCTTTTTTTACTTTTGAATGTAACATTTTTTAATTTAACCTACATACACTATATTGAAGTATTGTATCTTACCACTATAACATGACATTACACTCAAATACATAGACTTTTATATGGAGTTGGTCCCCCATTTGTGGCTATAACAATTCTACTTGGAAGGCTTTCCACAAGAGTTTGGAGTTTCTGTGGGAATGTGTGCCCATTCATTCTGTAGAGCAGTGGTTCCCAACCTTTTTCCTTAAAGCCCCCCTTGCCTGTGTCCAAGACAAGCCAGCCCTCACAACCCCAACTCAAAAAGAATAAAGTGATTAATTACAAAGTTTTATTTGCAAAATGTAAACAGCAGTTGTCTGTTTTTGTTCACACACACAAACACACACACACTTTTATGTTTCTCAGATATTGAGAGTTTATGAATTTAATGTGTACAAAGTTTGGTAACCTCAGTGCAGACAAAATTGTGCGCACTCCCTGTGACCTCAACCCGGACCCCAGCTTGGAAACCGCTGCTGTAGAGCATTTATGAGGTCAGGCACTGATGCGGGACGAGAACTGTGTCCACAAAGTTGGAAGCATGGTGTTGTCCAAAATGTCTTGCTATGCTGAAGCATTAAGATGGGGCTTAGCCCAAACCCTGAAAAACAGGTGTCCCAATACTTTTTTCTATATAATGTATTTATTAAGGTTAAAAAGTACAATACAATGAACATTATCTATATGGGGACTTTTTGTGTTCATGTGTTGTGATGACTTTAACTGATAATAAAACAAAAAAACCCAAAACATTCAGTTTATTTTTGAGTGTTTCCCAACCCTTCTCTTGGAGATCCAACGCCCTCAACATTTGTTTTCAACTAAACCAAACATCAGATCAGTTACTTGCAGTTTGTGACTTTATGCAGTGCCCGAGTTCAGGTATAAGCATAGTTAGGTGTCCATGTGTAGTGTGTGAACACACCACTGCACAGTGTGAACAGTATGAAATTCATCTTCTTAATTTAACCCATTTACCAAGATTAATAGGAACCAATAACAGAAAATATTTTGGTTCTCATGTATTTTGCAAGATGTCATTCCTTCAGAGGTCCTTAAAATAATTTACTGTAATCTAACACATAGATTACATAAATTACTTGTCAGGTCTACAATGAAAACCAGACAATTGAAAGGATAAGCGATTTTTCAGAAGCGGGAATTTATTGGTACACCATCTTCACACAAAAAACTACAGCAGCCCAAGTTTCTCCTTATTCTCTTGGATGAACTTCTCAATTAAAGTGAACTTAGCAAACTATTGGTCATTCTCTTCAGTCATTTATTCTTGAAACATTATATTACATCATACAGTCAGAAAATACATAGTGAAGGAATCAGACAGTACCTTCAAATGAAGAGCATTAAGAGTACATTGAATGATACAAGCAAAATCCAGCAAGGTCTGCACTACAGTTTGCCAGGGGGGAAAATCCTTTGGGAGACGGGCTGCTTCACTTGAGCTGCTGGATACACACATCCATTTGGACGAACCCCAACCTCAGAGTCTTCATCACCAACAAAACCTGCCCTTCTAATGATATAATTTAATGCAAAACATAATTTAAAAACATTCCAAGACTTTTTTTTTTCCTGAATTGCATGTACTCCTAACAGATAAAAATACATTATACCATCAAAAGGGTAGCATGAAGAAGCCAAATCTTTTACTTAATATACTGTATATATTTATATATAAAAGAAAACTAGAAAATACAACATTAAAGGAATGGTAGGGAACTTTTGTATGCATGTGTCCTTGTGTTAGACAAAGTAACAAAAAGTATACATTCCTACTCATGCAAGATATAAATTTCAAATCAACTCTGCACAGAAAATATCTTCAGTATTGTTAATAGTTACAGTTGATTCTCCCAATATCCTGTAGTTTACCCTGCATTCATATAGATGACCTGGTGCCTTCAGGTGACAGACATCCTCTAAAGAGTTGCATTCACATGGTCACTGGATCATCTAGTGTAGACTGTTGGTGGACAAGCCTTAAAAATCAGCAAATCTGCACAATGCTATGTTGTGTGTCATCTGTATGAACAGCTAGCGTGGTCAATTTGTGCAACTGCATGAGAAACATCTCCATTTCAACCATGTGCAATAGTCACCTGATTACTGACTAATGTGGTTTAATTAAACACTTCAGCAACAAACCTTATTTTTAGGATCTTAAGAAAAGAGGACTACTACTTCAGTTGGATGTTACAACTGAGTGCTACAGCGTGCTGGACCAGGCAAACAAAATTAGAAAAATCACATTAGAGCAGGTTCCTCAATTAGTCAGCAAAAGTACAGTAGTGTGGAAACAAAAAAGGCATTTGGGAAACAAAAAAACTGAGGATTAAAGATGTAATTCACCACATTTGCTAAATGAACAAAGCAAACAAACAGACAAACACAGACATGAGCCGGGTCTTTGTCCAGATAACAGGAAGTTTAGTAGATGTAAAAGTGACAGACAGAGGTGGTATGGAGGATACATTTCAGAAGGATATAAAGTTTCCCATAAGCAGTAATCTCCAGAGAGAGAGAGATAAGCCATCACTTATTACAATACTGACTGAAGAAACTTGTGTTAAAACTGATACTTGTGGTTTTGGTCACTGATTTGTCAGAATTAGAAGTCCTTCAATATGTAACATAGAGCCTTCATAAGGACACATTTATCTGGGTTCCCAGTTAGGTATGACACCACAGAGACCTGGAGAAAAGACTTTGATGACCCTGACAGAATCATAAGTATTTCACTCACTTGTTAGTTATGCTGTTTGTTATTACAAACTTGCCCATAGTCTTTTAGTGTGCAGTAAACGTGTAAAGCTGTATGCTCTACATTAATCATGAAACAGGCTAACAGACACAGGACAGTAACAGTGTTGTGTCTGCTTCATTCCGTCAGTGTGAGGACATTCCGTTGTAAGTTTCACGGGTAACAAGTCCAAGCTATGCAGAACATGGTCCCCGGACTCACCCGTTTACTCCAAGTCCAAAAATGCACTAGGTCACAGATTTGGAACCACGTGGCAGGGCTCGTGCAACACGGCTACTCAGGGGATGCTGATAAATCAAAATGTAGGCCTTTTGGAGGCTGGGTTTCGGGCATGAAGCCGAGAAATCAAGTTTAGAAAGCTCTCCACAAAGGGTTGAAAGCGAGAGATAAAACATACACACACACGCGCACACACAAACACATACAGGAGGAACTGACACCAAGTTTAAAGCAAAGAGGGAGGAAGGCGCAGAATTCAGAAAGCAACAAACAAAACGCAAAACAATACAAAAAAAGTCACTCAACATCAACAAGAAATGAATCCAGTTATTTGAATGAATGTCAGACTATTAAGACAACAGGAGAGGAGGAGGTTGGGTAGGTTAGTGATACTGAACATCAGACAGACACTGAAAAGGAATGTGCACTTGCAGCGAAGAATGAGTGCGGATCCACACAACTTAATGACATCAGCTGTGTATGACCTCAAGAAAGTGGAAAAAAAAGAATAATAGAACAAGATATCCAATAAATACAGGGAGGTGGGAGGTGGAGTAGGAGGGAAGCCAGCCTCAGTGTTTGTGATATGACTCTGAGTGTTGAAAGGGTTTGTGGGACAGGGGCAAGGGCACCGTTGGTCTCTCAGACACAATCAGCACTGCGAGAAGGTCTGCTTTATCTCATCCAGCACATTCCCCAGCAGCGACGGCTCATCACATTTAGCATCAATGGAGACTGTTTGATCAGCCTAAGAGAAAGAATAAAGAAAAGGTTAATAGGAAAGAGAGAAATGAGAACATCGGAAGTAAAGACGGAAGTGAGTAGTAGTATGTGGTGATTAGAGAACAAAAAAACATTTAGGCGTATTAAGCCTATTGCTGCATTAAACTGCTTTGTTGTTGAAAGTGTTAGTAATAGACTTCACTACACAAAATGAAGAACTCACAGTTTTGACTAGCAAACAGACGTGGTGACCCTGGATTGACCTGCTGTACATGGAGGCACAGGAGTCGATCCTCTCCACAACTGGCAGATAAAAAAAAGACCAGGGGATTGAAATATTGCTTTACTTTGTATTAGCTGTCTTTTACAAGGACATGCTCTTTAACTAAACTTTGATGACTAAAAATGACATTTGATGACTTTGATGACTTTTTTGACATGACAGTGTTGATTAGAAACCAACATTGATGACACCTACAATTTTAAGTGACTTCTAGATACACAGAATTATTTTCCTTGGGTTTTTCAACCTACCAGAGAAATGGTGATGGAAGCAAATCCTAGCCAGAAGGTGATGGAAGGGCATGTTGACTCCCTCCAACCTCAACGAGCTGCTCTTCAGGTCTCCAGACTCCAGCAGCTTGGCATATGCATCACTGTTTACACAAACACATTGACAATTCAAGAAATACAATAACAAGTAATGATGAAAAAAATATTCAATTGTAATTAAATGTTTTCTTGTTCCTGACCTATAACAGGGAGTGGTGATTAGGTATGATGTGCAGGTAAAGTGCAGTTTGAAGTCCAGTTTTTCATGAGTTGAGGAATCTTCTGACTGCAGCAAGAAATCATAAGTAATTAGTGGTGAACAATAGGACAACATGTATTATGATAGACTGCGCCATAATATGCTTTCCTGATAATATCTTGGATACTGTTAACATCCATTAATCCTATTTAAATGAGATTTAGTGTGCTGGCTGCTTGTATTGTTGCTTATCTTCATCTTAAATCTCAGAAAACCTGAACACTGGGATGCTGTGTTTTGTGGAAATAAGTATCAATAAGTATTTGCAGGGTCAAAAGTATGTGGACATCTATCCTAATTATTGAGCTCAGGTGCTAGTCAGACACACTGCTAACTGGTGTAAAGAATCAAGCATGAGGCCATGTAATCTTCATAATAGAATGGGCTGTACAGGAGAATACTGTAGTTTTAAGGGACACCATCTTTGCCAGACGGTAAAAAGAAGTTCATGCATTTTTTTGCACTGAAATTATAGACTCTAGAGCTGTAAAAATGTCTTCACTGAACATGAAGTTCAGTGGCCTGCAAAGCACCAACCTCAATGCAATTCCTCAAGTATGAATTGGAATGCATGTTGTGAGGTAGGTATGTTTGTCCAAAATCATTTCAGCTCTTTTGAGCAAATAATCGCAAATTCATCCAAATACCAAAATCCCATCTGTAATGGCTGGATGTCCACATACTTTTGGGCACATAGTGTAATGACACAGATACTCTCATGAGACACTATCACCTCTAAAATATATGCAAGTTTTCTTACATATATCTGCAAAATGCATACCTTGACTATGAAGGTGAGGGTTCCCTTCAGTTTCTGAGGCATGACAATGCTCTGCACTGAGAAAACGAAGCGGGCCTCATTTGACACTCCTGCAGAACACCAGAGAAAAATTAATGAAACATAAAACCAGTCTCATCTGTGGCAGTGTAAGCTGATCTTTTGAAGAAACCTTTCAAAGACTGGCAATGCTCTGCAATAAGAAACATCCTTCATAAAGCTATGGAATAAAAAAAAAAAACCCACTTCAATCCTGCATATCTGTTTATAATGTTAAATTTGCTTGATAAGTAACTTGCATTGTAATATCCCAGTAAAAGTATGTGCATCAAACAGAAAGTGTTTTGGTACCTGGTGGCAGCTGGAAGGGCACAACAAGTCCATCATGGGGCCCAGATCCCTCTGGTCGTTGCAGTTTGGAGTTGAGGGAGTCTAGCACATTGAACTCCATGGACTTGAGAAAACTGTCGCTCTTGTTCTCAAAGATGACGGACACAACCACCTGGCTGCCATCCTGCAAGTTGCCCTGAATGTCGCATACCTGGAGAGAAAATGAAATTATTCTTTTAACATTATGTTATGAAATGCAGCATTCATTAGCATTTAAAACACTCAGATTTAAACCATTCACAAAAAACAGGTTTGAGTTTACACCAGAGTCTGTAAGACAGAAAAAGGAGCATGAAAAAAAAAAAACGCTTTAGAATGACACACAAATCAGCACAAAAGAAGAAAAATTCTAAAAATTATTGAAAAAAGTTATGTTTTTGAGCTGCCCATTGAAACTGCTAACTGAATGAGCCCCACAGACTGAAGCATTAATACAAAAAGTAGGCGTTTGAGAACAAAGTAATCTTGTTTTATAATCTTAGATTCTGCTTTGGACCATTCACTTCGGCAATAAAAAGATTGCGTTAGTCCATAAAAGAATGCAAACACAAATAATACATATTCTGTACTGAATAGGAGGCCAGTGCAGTGCTGCCAGTACTGGAGTAATACATGTATTCATCTGTGTTTGAGTGAGAATTCTTGCAGCTGTATTCTGTTTAAGCTGTAGTTTGTCTTTTTTGTGTAAGCCAGTAAAAATGTATTATGATAATCCAAACAACAGAAAACAAAAGCATAAGTCACATTCTTAGCGTTATGCAGTGCGAGATAAGACCTGATTTCGACAAGGTTTCTGAACAAAGATAATGTGCAACTTAAGACTAAGGATTACACTCATGTCTCACATGTCGCTAGTTTTTTCTAAATATAAGTTTGAGTTGTCTCTTCATTTTAGGTGTGGCAGAAATGTAAAGCTGTGGTTAAACTGCATAGCTATGGAAGGTGACATCATGCCCACTAATACGGCATAGTGGCCACACATACAATGAAAAAAGGTCCAGGAACAGAACCATGTGGTCCACCACAGAAAAGGCCATGCTTTACCGATTTAAATTTATTAACTGTTACAAAATACTATAAAACAGTATAAACCACTATACCAGCAGTTCCTCTGCATGCACTTAACTAAATAAAATACACTTCAGGTTATCAGTACAAACAGACAAAACAGCAAACTCTACACTAAAGCATTTCACCGCAACTGAGAGAAAGGTTATTCACATCATCTGTATTGTATCATTACCTGATCGACATCCTCTTTCATCTTTAAATATACAGGAAAACAGGTAACGACAACATTAAGACCTCAAAGTGCCATTAAAGAATGGCTCATCTAGCAACTAACATAGCTGAACAGGGTAAGCAATTCCAATGAAAGGTCAGTGACCTCTCCAACCAGGTAGCAATCAAAAATATTTTATAAAATTACATGTTAAACACCCATAAGCAATTTGGCCAATACTGAATAAATATAATACATTGCAGACTAGTAAGTATTTTTTTTACAATATTTAAATTGTACTCATTGACCATTTATGTTATATTGATTAGTGATTCCTTCAAACTAACTGATTTCAAGGTTTTACTGAACTTACCATCTTGATATATGAGTTTTCAGCCAGCAAGCAGTAATTTGACATTGGCTGTAAAGACAAATAGGAAAATAGACAGGTAATGCAGAGAATTAATGAAAAAACTAACAAAAAAAACTCAGACGGTACAAATCACACCCGTGGTTAACTGTCAAAAATCCTAACAGTTACATTAAAGTAAAAGTATTTATATTAAATACAGTTATACAGTTAAAGTATTTATATTAAATATTTTGGCCAGATTCATGTTTGAAAAGTTTCAAATTAGACACACACACAAAATATCACACGTTTAAAAGCATTCAGCTGAAATTCATAAACATTTAGACTGTAAATTTCGATTTCCTAACAAAAAAATGCTTTTAAGGAGGCATTTACACATTGACCAAATTACACATTGAATATAAAACAGATATAAATCCATGTACTCTTTTACATTTCATTCAGAGAGTCTTGACTGTCACTGACTCACATACAAGTATTAAAATAATTTAAAAATCTCTCCTTAAATAATTAAAACATCTCGCCTTAAAGCCACTGACTTGACCAACTATGAGTTCCAAAGCATTTTCTATGTACCTCTATCCTCCAGCAGTACAGTTAAGCAAGTAAAGAACAATTTAATACATTTTCTTATGTGCACAGTGCTAAAGCAATTTGCAAGCCAATTTCTCATTTGGTGTTCTCTTCTGTGATTGGTGGAATTAATCTTACTGGCAGAGGCTCCTCCTCCTCCATGGTTCCATTCTGCACAGAGTCCTCTCCTCCGTCGCTGTGGTGGTGATGGTGGTGGTGTCGCTTCTTCTTCTTCTTCTCTTCTTTTTCCTTCTCTTTCTTCTGTTTCTTCTTCTTGTGTTTTGAGGATTTCTAAACAAAAAGGGGAATAGGTAAAATTACCTAACTGCACTTTCCTGACAAATACTGTTTTTGACATTGTAATTAACTATATTCACACTTAACAAAAATGCAATTCATTTATGCTTTTTTAAAAAATCCTTTTTATTTTCATGATAAACTATTAATTATTTTTAAACCCCATTTTTTTTTAAGATCGACACCAATTCTCACGATTTTTGAGATCTTCGATTCTATACAAGGTATGATCACAAAACAAGCTTCCCATGATGTTCGAAGTCTCCACTGTTGACCCAAACACACGGAAGCTCCAAATACGAGCAAACTTTTGTATACAACAATGTTAGCAGAGATGTGCGTTCAAGTACAGAATGTTGAATGTCCCTGTTTCATTTAACAAAGGTACTTATACTAAGATCTCCTATGACCCACCATCTCCTCAGGTTCTGCTTCTTTGGGCTCATCTGCTTCAGAATCTGGAGCTGCTGCTAAGCTCACCTCAGAGGCTAAGGCTGGGGCTGGTTCTGCTTCCTCCTAAAGAAGTAGATGGGGGTAAAAAAAATTCAACACACGTATTCACACCGATATAAACATACATCTTAAACAACTATAGATCAGATCATGCACAAAACAAAAACACTACACACAAAAACAAGCAGCAATGCTCACGTCTAGCTGACTGATCTGACCATGTTCTGGAGAAGAAAGTAACGGCAAGAGCAAATCAACCTAAAGTAAAAGATTCTGAAGGAAAAAAATAAGTGGTGGCTTCTTCCTACCAATGCAGCTTAAATGATTTGGTGTAGGGTAAAAGCAAATAAAAATGTAATACTAATTGTTCTTCAAGTGACCTATGCCCTCTATGAGCAGCATCAACAGCTGACAGCCTAAGTGTGTATGTGTTCGTGAGACGGGATCCAGACTCCTTCATATTTGTGAATACAAAAACATTGCTTACAACAAAGCAACACAAAAAAAGATGTTGATCCAAGCTGGTCAGACACAAACACAAACTAACACCCTGACACTTTAAATATAAAGTCATGAGCCCTGTCAAAAGTTTAATGGGACATGTGACAAAGTGAGACACTGGCAAGTGAGAGAAAAGGGAGAAAGGAATGGAAAGATTTTTGTTAGGAGAGAACAGGAGGGACACCACATCAAGAGAGGAACCGGACCTTGGCAGGTGGGCCAACAGGAGCACTAGAGAGCCAGAAATCCAGATCGGAGGCCTGGAACAAAGAGGGCAAGGTGGGGAAGATGAATCTAACCAAACAACTCCATGTTTCAACACATGTGAACTTCACACTGGAGCACTTTGCAAAAGCATTCAACACTGCACAAGAAAACTCACGCATAAATGTGAAAATCCAAGCCAATTAAGTTATAAGGATTTGAAATGACTTTTGATCTCATGCTGCATCTGATTCAGCTCTAATAATTTACCATTCAACATATCACATTAGGATTGGTTCTTTGGTACTCCTGTTTGTTGTTCGGAGTGCAGCAGTGTGCAGTCACATTGAAAAGTGTTTATATTCCATTATCATTTTACTAGTTTAGGCAATATAGTCATAATAATGGAATAAAGGTAGTTAACAATGACTATGTTCAGACTGCTGGTAAAATTGACCCCAATGTAATCTTGTCGCTTGGTCATTCACATTTTTTTATGTAGCCTATATATGATCTTAGTATGATCAGCTATTTTGAACTTGGTGAATAAATAGTACACACTACAACAACCACATTGATCAAAGCTTACAGAAATGAGTAAACATGGTCAATGTGTGCCTGATTTAATTGCAGAAACTGACCAAAGCATAGGAGTGAAAATGGTAGTAACTACACAAGGCAAAGACACTGATCGGGCTTTACTAACACTTCGGTTTGGGTCGGTCACACCAAAAATCTATTGATTCAAACAGTAGACAAATAACAAATGCACCCCCAACCGGGCCATTTTTATCTGCAGTGTGAACACAGACTCACAAATCAAGATCATAAAGTGGCAGGAGAACATAACACAATATAATCTAATGAGAAATTGTACATTTCATCAGATTCAGTATTGCCACAGAGTAGAATAAAGGCCATGAGTGTTTGCTAGTGTGGCAGCCATGATCAAATTAGCTCATCTTTGTCCCTTCAATTGAGTATTTCCTCCATGACTGAAGATCCGTCATTGTGCTCCATCTTGTGAATGTCAGAAGAAATAATCTGAGTAGATGTATGTACTAAAATAAAATAAAACTGTATTTAAAACATAGTTAAACAGCTAAATCCTCCCTAAAGTGTAGTTGTAACAACATAAACCTACAATCCTTAACGACAACAAATATAAAGAATTTAGGATTTCTTTAAATCAAGTTTGTTAAATCAGATTTAACAAACTTGATTTCATCCATTAAACTATGCAGTGCTGCAGCCCTCCGGCCCCTAAGTAAGACTCACAAGACATAAATTCAACCAAAACCATTCACACAGACACTCCTGTATTGTTGACAGGGTTGCGCAATTTCCATTACAAAAATGTAGTCATACCTCAGCAGATGTGGCGGTGGGTGGGGCTGCCACCTCACTGGTCTGCTCTGACTGGACCAGCTCTTCTGCTGGGGGCTCAACTGGCTCCTCCTCCATGTCATGTTTGTGTTTCTTCTTTTTCTTCTTATCCTCTTTGCTCTTCTGCAACATGGTCAACAAGGCAAAATCACAAAGAGATACAATTACTTAGGTCTTATTACAAAATGACTTATCTACATTCCAGTCAAACTCAAAAATGCCAACTACAGCACTCAAAAGTTAGGATACCCTACCCTATCCAAGGGGTACACCCCTTTTGCCTGATATCACAGCTTTTTCAAATACATCTTGTAGACTGTTGTGAGGCCTTCTGTTCTTGCTTAAGAAATATTTATGCACTCTTTTTTGCTCAACAGTTAATTTTGTAACATTCCTGTTAATTTTAATCTTAATTTCTTGCATGCAGCACGATATTAGGAAAACATATATGCGAGATATATGATAATGTTGTTGAGTGTTGCGATGGTGAGATCACATGCGATACGCAAGTAAAAACTTAGCCTTTATAATGTTAGTGTTTATTTGTGGTAATAAAGACTCTAGGCGCTGACTAGTCTATGCAGCAAAAAAAAATTAAATGCAGTATTTCCATTCCAACATGTTTTGTTTTTTAAAAGAATTTACTTAAACAGAGCATTTTAATGCTTCCCATTAAACATTTGAACCACTGAACATTGAAAAAAATCTGAAAATATTTAAAAAATAATTTTAAATCTTAAATAAATGTAAACAATTAAGTACTTAGCCCGAAAAAAATAGCAAAAGGAACAATCTCTAACAGCAGCACAGAAAATGAAGGAACTGGCCAGTGATTTTTTTGCCCTCTTGTCTGTGGCACTGGGTGAAGAGTTTTGGAAAAACACCATTTATCACAGCGATATGGATATTGCGCATAGTGTTCTCGCGATGACGGTAAATTTGCGATATATTGTGCAGCCCTACACAGCAGGTTGGTTTAAGATCTACAGTCAGGGCTGTGTGAGGGTCACTCCATAAACTCAAAGCGTTTCTCAAAAGGTATGCTTTAGATCACAGTCCTGTTATAAAAAGTCAGCCTCTTCTCAGCTCCTGTTCCTTACCTTCATTTTCTTAACACTTCAGACTTAATCAGCTGACTGATGTATTATTATATATTTCATATATTTTCTGTATAAGCTATGTTTACATCTTTTCATTTAAAATATAATAAAAATATGTACTTTGTTCATGGGTTCCCAAACTTTTGCCAAGAACTGTACCTTCCGGTCCTTATCTTTGTCCTTCTTTTTCTCCTTCTTTTCCTTGCTGCTTCTCTTCTTGGACTCCTGTGGGATGCTCTCTCCATCCCCATCACCCCCTGGGCTCTTTAGGGCCTCAGAGCGGTGTGTCCTCACTGGAAGCTTCTCACTGTCTGCCAGGGGCCTGGAAGGACACACAGGTACACACCTTCAAGGATTCACATTCCTTTGAGTTCCCAGTGTACAGGGTTACACTTTCTGGGCTAAGTGAGGCAGGGGTAGATCTTTCAGACAGCAATATAAAGGAAAATGAAAGGGTCAGCCTTGACATAAATAAGGCAAAGGGGGCAAAGATGTTGAATGTTGGAGCAATTTTAAATAGGTCTAGAAGCTAGGTCTGTTACAAAGCATTCATTCAGTACAAACTGTGCAGAGATTACTGTGTGTGCCAGACACAAAATTTAGACATAAAAAGGAATAAAAGCATACTTTTAGGAATTATTAAAAATTCAAAAATAATTACACAGGTACAAGCACAGGTAATTGGTGAATGAGTGCTTTCTTATTAGCGACACACACACATTTCTCAGGTCAAGGATAACAGTCATTACCCACACACCTACAATAAAGGATAGTAGAAATACCAGGGCTTTGCACTGGGATGTCCATCACATTGGCCCGTAAGTCTACATCACACTCACCTGCAGTTAGTGCCAGAAAGCAGACTAGCAGGAAGACAGATGTGCATATGCACAAGACAGAAAAAAAGATGCAGATCAAAAAGTGTTTGAGAACTAGTTGGTTGAAGACGAACTCAAACAGTGTCCATGTCCATGGCGAAAAAAACCCTTCTTATTACATCACAGCATCCACTAACAGTGGAGTTATACATAAAGAAATTAATTAAACAGCAATACTAAACAGTTTTTTCAGAAGATAATGGCAATTTCTTTAAATGTGTGTCTGCTAAACGCAGAGGGGTCAACCCACAATATAATCCTGCCTTTTGGTATAAAGCATATCATTGCTGACATACATATTTCCAAAAGGGAAATTCCCAGGAGAAGGGAAACAATTATTAACATTAATGTATGGTAATGAAATTATCTTGAGTAATTCTGATAATTTCTTCTGGATCATTAGGCATGTTCACACTATAAATATGACAGGTGATGGTTAATTGTGAAAGACGACAAACTATTGAGTATGCAGTGATATGAAGACTAATGTAAAGTACAGCGTAAAAGACATACTTGTCCAAGTCTATATCCAGGGCTTTGTGTGGATCATTGGGGTCTTTGTCATCGTCATCACTTGGTAAGGCATTCTAAGAAAAGATGGGCTCATCAGTACAAATGTTAAAATTCAGAAATGATCCTTTTCTTTTAAAGGCATTTCACTTTAGAAACTCCTGCATAATAGCATATTTATTTGCCTTACCTCCGGCATTTCCTCTGTGACTATGTCCACTTGGTGAGCAGGTGTGATGTCTTCCTCGCTCTCAGGGCCTGAGTCAGCCTTCTTTCCTTTCCCATGCTTTTCTCTCTTCTTCTTTTTCTCCTTCTTCTTCTTCTCAGCCTTTTCCTTCTGTCGGCGCTCCTCTTCTAGCTTTAGGTATTGGTCAGACATTGGCATCCCTGGGTGAGGAGAGACAAAAGGAAAACAGACAGAGTCACCGCCAACATAAATGGTATATTTCTAATTAATAACCAAAATTAATCATGTGTGACACAAAATGAGACACACAAAAACATGCTGCCAGGTTCACCTGGGACTTTAAGAGGCACACTGAGATCAATCTGCACCACTGGAATGTGCTCTACCCCTGGTGTGTCCTGATACACCTGCATGAACAAACGTACACACAAATCCTTCTTTACAAGAACTAAAACATGCTGCTACTTTAACTCCTATTTCTGATGTGCAGCATACCTTCTGAGATGATGGGGAGGATTTGATATAGAAGGGGTTGTTGGCCTGTTCTTGTTTCCTGGCTTCCCTCCTCTTTTTGGAACAAAAGCACAACAATTAGCTTGAAAGTCAACATGAGCAAAGGATGGTCAATAACTAAAAATGGCCTTACAGAGCTGCAGGACTAATATGGTGAATCACTGTACATAGATGAATATACACACCCGTGCCAGCTCTTTCTCATCCACTTCAGTGTGACGAGGTCGTGAGTGTTTGGGTTCCTCTTTAGCAAACACAGCTTTGGGCTTCTCATCCTCAGACTCGCTTTCAGATGGAGGCTCATTAATCCAGGCATCCAGGTCCAGACTGCAATTCAAATATCAAAATAGCAAATTAGTACTTATTCATTGCTGACCTTAGGACAAATAAATGAATAGTACTCTGAGCAACACTATTCTGACTGCTTGTTTTAACAACAACCACTGATTCAGTACTACTAGGATGTGAAATTACTCAAAATCTGAGATCACAATCATAAAAAAAAAAAATCATATTTAATTTGGACTGTTATGTTGATTTCTCCTTTAAGTTGTTGTAGAGTAAAAAGACTCACCCTTCAGGAATAGGCACTTTCTTCTGGGCTTTTGGGGCCACAGGGTTGAGTTCCCCTGCGAACAGTGCAGACACCTCTTCAGCCACTTCCACATCCTTCTGTTGCAGCTTCTGGATGTATTTCACCAGCTGCAGGATACAGGATGCCTGCAGGGGGCATGAATGTGGCATGCAATCATCGATTGCGCTGACAGAAGCAGCTGAGTGTGAAAGTGACTGTGTGTGTTATATTTAATCATCTAAACACATAAGACCGGAATAAACAGGAAAAAGGCATTGCAAGCTGTGTATAGAATGGGTTTATATATTTTAGTTCTCACCCTCTCCTGTACTTCCAGGTTAGCACTCTGGACAAAAAGTGGGAGTCGCTCTATGAGGAGTTGGCTGGTTTCCTGTGCAGCTTGGCTGTCTGTTGCCCCCTCGTGCTTCCTCAAAACTGTAGCAAATAGCTTTGCAGCATTCTGCACATATACCGCCTGAATGTGGCCTGGCAGGGTGGCCACTTTAGGCCTCAACATGGCCTCCAGGGTCTGCATTGGGTCCTCCAGGTGCCTGAGAACAAAACCATTTGGTAACAATTTTAAAACAAGCAACTTCAACACTTACAATTCGGTGTAAAATATGTGATTCATGGGGGATGTACAAAGCTTTTATCACAGTTAGCAAGGTAGCAACAAAGAAGTAAGCTGAGAAGAACATCTTTCTTATAAATCCTAACATTTCATCAAAAACAATATACCAATTCAGAAATGTTAACACATACATAATTAAGGCAAAAGTAATGCTGAGTGCCATGAGGCTTCAGAAGAATTTTTGAATGAATGTCAAGCACAATGTTTCAGTCAAAATTAACATTGATGGTGGTCAAATAAAAGGTTTACGTTGTTAATGTTAAGTCAATAACAAACAACTTTCGCATATGCAGAAGAGAGGAACTCTGATAATGCGATTCCAAAAAAGCATCTTTTGTGGTTATGCTGCTTAATTTACCTCATCTTGATACACAATGAATTTTAAAAGATGTAATTATTTTGGCCATTTTGTCTGTACAGTGATAAGATTTTCAGTCTAACATACTCAGAGAACTCTCCACAGATCCAGGCAGCAGCGTAGAGGACCTCACAGATGCCATTCCGCTGCATGTTGCCTGTAAGCAGGTGTGCATTGTCCAGCAGCATGGCCATCTGAGCCACAGCAAAGACTCGGATGGCCTTGACGCGAATGGCCACGTCCAACATCTGAGAGGCAATTAGGTGACCGTGTCTTGTGCCTTCCAGTCGAGTTAACTCCACCAGGATGCTGATGTACCTGAGAACAGGAAAAAAAATAAGATGGAAAGGAGGGCCAATTAAGAGTCCAATGCCTAAATTTATCTATCAAAGCGCAACGTGATAGCAGTCAGAAGTGGGTAGAAACAGAAGATTTTTGCTTTAAATGCAGAGCTTTGCACTGCATGTATATTGAATGTGCTTACCACTCAAAGTTGGTGATGTACTGATAGTTGCTCTGGCTGCAGATGTCAATGATTTTGGTGAGCAGCTCGTCCCTGTATGTGGTCCCCTCAGCCTTGTCAACATGCAACATCAACTTCTTTACAATCTCCATCAGGTTCTTCTTAGAGACCTACATATACAAAGGCACACACATAAGAAGTTAATCTTTTCTGCCCACAGGGTCTAAATTCAAATATCATGATCTCTTAAAGAGCAAGTCAGTTTTACATGAATTTCCCAAATAACATGGCTGCAGACCATCAAGGGGGCTCCAAATCAAACATTTTTTTAAATACAAATTCTTGAAGGTTATGTTTAGTACAGCAACATTGTTTAGTACATACAAATATCTGACTTTCAAACCCAAGAAAAAGTAAAAAGCTAGCATACCATGCCATAAAGCAGGTCCAAAGCCCTAAGCCGAATGGACTCGTCCTTGTCATCCAGACACTGCAGAATGAGGTCCTTGTGAGACTGCACAGACTTAGGATGTGTCTTCAGAATCTTAGACATGGCCAGCAGACCCAGGTACTTCACTGCAACCAAAGACACATTCAGCCAGTGAGGGAGGTCTGCAAAAAGCTAGCTTTCTACTGCTCCAGACTACCTCAAACAAGCATTCCACTTTTGAACCTGTTCTAAAGGGCTTGCTATGGCTTTAGGAGTTTTCTGAGTATTGGTTGCTAGACACAAAAGAATACTTGCCTACTCAAAGATTCCATAACTTACATAAGACATGAAGGCACTAAAATAATTCACACTATGTAGAAGGTTCAGACTTAGCAGAATGTATAATTGGGAATAACTGAGCTGTTATAGATGACTGTTGCATTAATTCTAAATATCAAAACCCCCTCTCTCTCGCATTCTATATGTTTACTGTGTAAACTGTGTATACCTGATCCACTCCTCATTTCTCCACATTTTTCTAGTCCCAGAAAATGACCAGTCACCTGTTTTTTGTTAAGCCACACAGTGACCTATGTATGATTCATTCAAGCATAACAAAGCACATCTAACTTAAGCCCTGAACCAGTGAAGAAACAGGAGCAGATTATTCCAGATGATAAGGCCAGTGATCAGTATACTGGTGGTGCTGAATCCTGAGTGGTTGGAACACTTTTTTCTAGGAACCTTGAAAAAGGCACTTTCTTTTGGCACTTTGCAGCCTGTTGTGGTAAAACATTTGTTCCCATTTCTTTATATTAACTTAAGTTAAAAAAAGGACAATTAGACAGGAATAATTTTTTGCAAGAAGGTAAAATATAAAGCAATGAGGGGTGGTTCAAGACTTTTGCACAGTACTATACATCAGTGGTTCGACATCACATTTAAAACGTAGTAAACACACAAACACATGACACAAAGGAAAAAGCACTAACACACGAACACAAGACAACACAAACATAAGACACGGTTTTGCTGAATTTTGTGGGGCACAGCGGAATTGTGAGTTTGATCACCGGCCAGCTTGTCGGGAATGCTGAGTCATTAAGCAGATCATGTTGGACTAGTAAATCGATCTCTCACAAGTGAGACGCTTTAGCCATATGTTCCCTGAAATTAGTTTACAATATCCATCAAGTAATGTGGAAGAAACAAGAAACATAGTCTGTCAATACAGTGCCAGATACCCACTGCTCACCCCCAACCCACAAACTGCAGACAAGTCTGGTGAGTCAAGCAGAGATACGGCAGAAACTGAAAGACGGGCAGACAGACAGAGAGAGAAAGACGCAGTGAGGGAGACAGAGAAAGACACAGACAGAGAGACACACACAGTGAGAGACCAAGTGAGAGACAGAGAAACACAGAGATAGAGACACCGAGAGACAGAAAGACAGACACACGCAAAGAGAGAGAGGGACACATGCAGACAAAGACACAGAATGAGAGAAAGAGAAAAAGAAAAAGAGACAGCGGGTAGGTGTACAAGAGACAGAGTGGTTGTGCATCATCCGTAATACTAAATCTACCAATGTACATATTTAGCTTGTACACATATTCAAAGTTGGTGATAAACAAGATGTTTCTTGTCCGCAGACAGGAAACATGTGGCCAGCTACAGAGTTTTGTTTTTTACACACCTATGGTCCAGCTCAATAAACAGTAGTGCTCTGGTTTTCACTGCTTTGTTAGACCAAGACTTACCAACTCTGTAAAACGCGTTAAAATATTATTTTTCCTTTGAAACCATTTTTCCCATGGTCCATTTGTTTACATATGAAAGCAAATGAAGGGTATATCAGTTTCGTTTTCCATCAAATTGATTTTTCTCGAAAACGTCAAGACTGTGCAATTAATTTTCACCGTCACACCTTCCGACAATCAAATAACTGAATCCCGCAGACAATGTTATAATCCATAGTAAGTGAATAGGTACACATCTTAACAGTGGTAGAGTGTTGTGTTTCGGTGATCACCAAAAGTTCAGCTACTGTAAAGCTATTCTACACACTGCACTCACTGGGAGCCTGATAACTCGAACCCTCCTGTTGCAGTGATTAAGGTCTAAACTGAGGTGTTGCTTTATGGAGTATATAGATGGAAGGGCTGTGTTTACACAGCAACAAACCATCCACAAAATTTGATAATGATCATCCTAATCGAAAAATATGGTTTCACTACTGTTAATGATACATAATTTCAGAAGCTTGTCAAATCCACAAAAACGCATCCTGAACTCCTGAACTACAGCACAGAAGTAACTTCGAGTTATCCAGGATGAAGGTCGCCAGGTCCTCCATCTTTAATGGCTTGGGGGGTGGTGGACTAACACAAAAACACGCAGACAATGAGAGAATGACACACTGCAGGCATTGACAGAAGGCTCACAGTTCTGGTCCGAGTCTTCGATCAGGATTCGGAGTTTCTGTACACAGAGCTGTGGAAGAGACATAGAAAGAGAGAATAGAAAAAATACAAAAGAGAGAGAGACAGAAAGAACAAGAAGAGAAAAAATGAAAGAAAGACAGGGATGGGGAAAAAAAGAGAAAGTCGTTACTACCATATTTAAGACCTTTTTCACACCAGCTCGAGTATTTTAAAATGAATAGTTATACATTTGTCACACAGGGCACAATTAGTGCCGATCTAGATCCAGTCCTAAAGAACATAACTTAAGTATTTCCAAGATCATGTGATCAACAACCATACAAAGATGCTAGATAAACACATACCACTGAGAATAATTAAAATCGAGTGACTGAGGCGAAGGGCAGTCAGTGACAAAAGCCATTATTATTTCACTGGAGTGGAAAGGGTTGAGCTTGTGGGAAAAAGAAGCACATTGTGGTCAAAAACGCACAGCACTGACACCCACCTGAATACTAGCACTGTGGTTGGGCATCCCAGAAGAAAGAGAAATCAACACTGCATAGGACAAAGGCAAACAAAAATTAATAACAGTCATCAAACAGGCATTCTATTACAATGGAACCCACAACACTGAATCAGTACTGACCTGCTATCACTGTGTTGACACATTCGTACAGGAGAGACATAGCTGAGGTACTGAAAGAGACAAAGGAGGAAAATTGTTGAAATCTGACCAAAAATTAAGGTTGCATTCAATTAGGCAGCACTGACTATCTTACCTGTGGATGAGGTTTGTTAAGGGCTCGATCAGCTTCTTTCCTAGACGAGGCTCCAGAGGGGTTAGGGCACCAAACTGAAGAGACACAAACACACACATATACACACGTAACACATCTCCGGAAACATACATACAAACATGTTCATGTTTTTACTGTAGTTTGTCATCCTCTTACCAGTTTGATGATCTTGATGAGAACCCAGTTGTTGGTGGACGAGGTCATGAGCTTGAAGAAGAGTGGGGCGAGGGACAGATAATTTTTGGGGTTCCTTCTTGCCAGCTCACAGATGACATTAACTGCTGCTGATTGCACCCCTAAGGCAGAAAGAACACCTTAAATACAAGGCAGCGCTGTGTTCTAGCAAACAGACCATTAAAAGTACTGCACCTTAAACATCTAATTACAAGTGTAATAAATTGGTTTGATGAGTGATTTAACTACGGTATCAAAGTTAATGTCTTAACGCAATTAATTATTGTTTCTACATAGATCTACATTAGTGCAAACTTTCAAATGCAAAACTGGGTATATTTCACTGATATGTATGCCTTGCCTCGGCATATTGTACACTTAACTTCTATATATAAAATGCATTATTAATTTTTATTATTATTATGGTACGATCTGTGAAATGAATCGTTTCCTATACAATCATAAGAACAGTCATTAAAATCTTGTGAGATCAGGTATTGACCACTAATATTGCACATTGTAGTATCAAGCGGGATCATGCAAGATCATGTTTTTGCACTTGCATACAATGCAGATGTGCATTATATTTTTCTGAACTAGTTAAAGAAAAGGGATTCAGGAAGTACTGCTAAGGTATTTTTTTTTAATTACTCACCTGGATCAGGATCTTCAAGTTTCTCTTTCAGGCGAGGGAAGGCCGGACGCAGGGACTCTGGGTACTTCAGGAAAACTTTATACATGATCAGCACAGCCTTCTTCCTGATGTACGGCTTAGTGTGGGACATCTGAGATGGAGGGAGAGGCAGGAAGAGACCATGAGCAAGAGTGCGTGTGTGTGTAATAGGATGTGTGCAGACAAGATGAGAGAAGGTGAGCTCAATTGTGCAAATCTTCTTTCATTTCAGCTCTGATGAAAACCCTTTCAGGAACACACAGATATTCTTGATATTTGACCGTTTCATAATCATTCACTATATATTTACAACAACCTCACCAGGGTCATGATGTCATTGGCTAGATCACGGGCCAGGTCAGGAGTCACAAAGCAGGAAAGGCCAGTCAGGGCAACACCTGTGTCATACTGATTCGGACTACTGAGGTCCTGGTGAGAGAAAAGGAGAGGAAAAAAAATACATATATGAAGCACCAACGAAGCAAAGGACAGCATGATATTTTTGTCCATTTTCTCTTCATTTTGTTCACAGGAAGGGACGTCACGATTGGTTTAATATCCATTTAGTCTCACATAAGTCGCATATGTAGCTGGTGCAACAGAAACACACAGAATATCAGGATCCAAGCTGTGAATACTATAGATCACTAAGTGAAATGACAGCTGACTGCTGAGGTGAGACAGTGTGAAACCACATTATGGAATTCGTTTTTTTTCCTCCAAAGATAAATCACTAAGTCAACCAAACGCAACAATATAACTTGTGTCTTTCAATTTTCCATACAATAAGCAATTGTTACGCCTTCGTGTATTCCTTGTTTTATTCATAACAATGTAAAATACTTTCTGCCATTTAAATACAATATTTAAAATGTGGATTTAAAAAACGTTAAAAAAATATTTAAAAAACTCAAACTGAAACGGCCACTCTTTGTCATGCTGTATCATGGGGTGTCAGCATGTTTAGAACAAGAGCTGTAACACTCAATTCAATCTGCGTGAGCTAGCAGATGCCCAGATTGGCGAGCACATCTCTTAGACCAATGGTGAGAAAGGGCTCCTGCTGGTCTTGACAACTAATCAGAGAAGAGTCAGTTGAGCTGACGTAAACCTGCAGTCACAGATGGTGAATGGCACCAGAGGGACTCAGACTTGGTTCCAGACAGAAAAGCTCAACTGTGCACTGAGAAAAAAAAATACGGTAAAAAACGGTTACCTTGCGGATCTGATTGGTTGTCAGCATGATAACATCAGTGCCTTCATGAAAGCACTGTGAGGCAGCCAGGTAGCCAATTCGCTAAAAAAGAGAGAAAAAGAGACAGAGAAATATATCATTCCATGTTCTGTAATACACTACTTAAACCTTAAAACTCCATTTCTATGTTTAATGAACGGACCAACAGAAGTTTCCAATAGTATGCGTTACATTGTTTTATGTTTCTCCTATTAAGCAATTATTCTGGGGTCTTTTTGTTCCAAAAAAGATCTGCAGGTATCAATGTGAGGAATTAGTTTTTTCCCCTTAGGGTTCTTACCTTGTATGTAAATTTGGAAGAGCTCATCACCTCAACGATGTTGAACGCAGCCCAACTGACATCATAGCCCAGCATCTGCAACTGAACACACATGACAAAGGAGGGAGTCAATTGTGTATTTTCTTCAAAAAAGAATGAACAAATATATAAGAAATTATAGTGGTATGGCACAGGCCTATATCATAAGATTTGTGTTTGAAAATTCAGTTTGCATGAAGACAAAAACAGGCCTTACATAGGTGAGCTTGCAGACTGCATTGGCTTTAACAGCAATATTGTCCTGCTTGAGCTCCTGCTTGATCTCATCAATACACGTGGAGATGTATTTGGCCTGTGAAGAGACAACGAAAACATGAATCTGCAACAAGTAGGGAAACAATAAGTGGCCGGTGCTGATGCATATGAAACTGAAGATTTCATTTCCTCTTTGCACCTTCAGTATTACAGTGTGCCACCAGATTGTGTGGAAATTACTTTTGAGATTCATTAGATGGACATCACAATTTTTAGCAGAGACACCATTTACGTACATGGACACTGCAAGGATACCCCACAGGTGCTTTAGATCCTTTACATTAAGTAATAAGCCAGCACAACCCATTTACACAGTATTAAAACCAACACAACCGTAAAAATGAACTGAAACCTATAAACAGAACGAAGGTTTGCTACTTTTGTTCACCTTATCCTAGATGATTTTAACCCAGGTTTACATGACTAATAGGAACAGAAGTCGAGTTTTCAGGCTTATTTGTCTTTGAGTCTAATGGGAGTGAGTCTGGCCTAATAAACATCCATTATATTCTCTTAATAAAATATAAATTTAAGCTCCAAAAATATCCTCACCCTTTTAATTAGACTTGGAGGAAGTAAACAAACAAAGTAAAAATAAAAGAAACACAACAAGAAAAACTGGCAACCGTTCACAAGGCTTGTCAATGATCTGTTCAACAGCTAAAGCGTTCTTCAGTGAAACCTGATTGGACCGAAACATCGCTGTTCAGACAGGAAATATCTTAGTCCAGCACAACCTGCATTTTCAAACACGCCTACTAGGTAGGGCCGCACAATTAATCGAATTTTAATCACGATCATGATTTTGGCTGACACGATTAAATTAAGATGATCGTCTGCGATTTGAATAGCAGCTCTGCTGCACATCAGATCAAGCGCCTTCTCAACCAATATGTCAGCCAACCACCAGGTGGCGAACGAGAGATTAGGGCTTCAGTAAGCTGCCTAAAAAAGGAGCATGTGTGAGTGTGTGCGCGTGTGTCTGTGTGTGAGTGCGCGAGTGTGTGCGCGCACGTGCATACGTGTGTGAGAGTGTGTGTGTGCGTGATGTTATTTTATTTATTTATTTAATTTAAATTTGTGTATGTACTTCTAAGTTATAACATGGTTGGTTGGCAAAAAGTAAATTCAAAGCAGAGTGTCTCTGTGTCTGGAATGGATATACAGTATTCTTGTGTTTATAAGGTAACAATAATATATTTATAAGAGAACCTTGTTTGAATTGTGAAATAGGTTTGGCTAAAATAAAATTTATATTTAGTCTGTTCTATTAGGTACTTATACTACATTGAATGGAGTAAATAGAATTGCATCACTGAAAAGGAGACTAAACTGCAAATTTATTGACTAAAACTAGACTAAAATGTCATCAGTTTTGCGTGCGAGAGTGTGTGTATGTGCGTGTGTGTGCCTGTGTGTGCAGTTTCTCTACAATCCTGTAACCTAGACTACTGGCACACATTGGCAGGCAGCACAGCATCCCATGTGGTAGAAGCCAAATATTTCTAAGAACTGGAATGACAGACAACAGAGATTCGGGCCGCTCCTCCACAGTTTAAAAGCGATGCATAGAGGAACTTTGGCTTTCATAATTTAAATGGTAAAGAGGAGATGGACATGAGCAGTATACAAACTTTGTCATGCAAAAGTTAGGTATCGCGGTACTACGATGAAATGCAATACATTTTGAATTGGCACCTATGTATCACGAAAATAGTCTTTGGGGGGTTCACTGGTGATTCGCATCCTTACTGGTTGGTATCCTGTTTATTCAAGGATATATGTATCACTGTTGCAGAATACAGTAATGCCCCATTATTCGCGGGGGTTACGTTCCAAGAGCACCCGTGCATAATGAAAAAACGCGTTGTGTTTTGGTAAAAAAAAAAAAAAAAAAGCCAAAAATGCCTATTATAGTGTAAACCCTAAATATATTGTTGCTAGGTTACGGGAAGCAGACGAGACTGACTCCGCTCTGTCTGATCATGTTTCATGTTTAGCATTTTTTAAAGTTTTATTATTTAATGTAAATATTTAACAGATCAATACATAGTATTATAGTATTTTAAGGACAACACAATCCACTGTCTACTTTAAAAAAAAAAAGGACGTAAACATTTATTTGTAATACAATTTATTTGTATAAACTTCTTAATTTAATTTATCTGCTCTTTAACTTTAATTTTTTATGTCTGGATAACATCTGTAAAGTGCCCTTGAGAGTTGTATTATTATTAGTATTGTTATTATTCTTACTATTATTGTTGTTAATAATAATAATAATAATAATAGTATTATTATTAATATTAATAACTATGTCCCAAATATGCTCCCAAAACATTTTAATTTCATTTTAAACTCAGTTTAAGACATTACCCTTAACGAAAATATTAAGGCAAGTCCATATAGACACTACTGTAATTCATACACTGGCGTTTTCTTTGGTATAAACAGGTAAATACAGTAACAAATGTGTAATTTTTAGTAAATAAATATAAATGTAGGTGATCACCAATGATTTTGACAGTTCAATAATTTACTGTTCATCAGCGGGGCGTCTTATTGTAGAGACAGCGACTGAGCTCAACAGCCTCTTTTAATTTAATTTACAGTACCACAATAAAACTACTGGGTTTATCTTTCAATATATCTAAGAAAGATATGCGGAAAGTCGTTTGTAAAGTGCACAATCTTTCAGCAGTTCTGAATCCACTGCGTTCTTCGTACTTCATACAGTATATTAAAATGCACTTAAATTCACTGGTTTTATGAGTGAAGATATTTAATTGTATAAAATTTCTGCTTTATTGCTTTTAAGCACCTTATGAGTGGGGCCAAATTATATTTTATATGATTTTTTGTAACAGATTTATTCTTTAATAATTTCTTTGTTGTTTTTTTTCTGGTGTTTCCTCATTTTCGGTTTTAGTCAAAAAAAATCATTTCAGTGTATCCCTACTATTTATGTTACAAAATAAGTACATTTTTCTTACTAACTTAGAAGTAAAATACGTAAAAAAAAAACATATTGCCACAAAAAAAGACGTGAAGAATATTTGTAGGTCACGCATTGTTGGAGATTTCTGCGTAAAATGATGACTTTGGTTCTCAAATAAAATCTGCGTTTGACTGGATCCACGAGTCCTGAGCCACGTAAAACTGAGGAATTACTGTATTTATATTACTTCAAGTTTGGTACTCTGTCATGTGTCTGCATTTTATGTAATCGTGTGTTGATTAGGCTTGAAGAACATTTCATCCCAGCATACACAAGTTAAACTGAAGTATGACAAAGACTACTGAACTTCACTTTAAGGATGGTGTACAAACCAACACACCAAAAACATGTTAGAATGCTCTGAAGACAAGACGTTTCTGTACAACTCTCTCTCTCACACACAGAGCAGCTGTATGGAGCGAGTGTGCTGGTCATGTGTCTTCAGTCATAAGACAGCACAGAAAGAAGGGAGGGGAGGAAAAGGGGAAGGTGGACGAGGGCAGTTGCATTTGCACGAGACCCCGGCTGCATGAGAGCGAGAGGGCGGGCAGTCCATGGCAGCCTCTCTCCAGCATTCTTGCTGTTTTGCCATACAATAGGCATTAGAAGCAATTTCAGTCCATTGACATAACTGGAATTTTTGCCAGTTGGCTGAAATTTAGCTAACTTTGCAGATTCTGAACTCTAGGGATGGTCTTACTATGAATAACCATGACAGATTCTGAACTGGCTGATTTCTATTAGCATTTTATAAACACCAGGGGCTCACACTGTGTGAACACAAAAGCACATTTCAAGCACTTTCTGCAAGCCAAAGTTTTTACATTTACATTTAATGTCTTAAATGGGAAAAATGACTTGTCTTTTAAATAACATTATAATCAAATGCTCCATCGAAAGTCAGAGGTAAATAGACACTTCATTGTTTTACTGGTACAGATGGAGCAGCTGATTTAAATCCATTCGCTCATGTTATTGATCTTATGAAATTACAGCACAAAACAGCCAATGATAAAATATAAACTGGTCGGCTGCATGTTTCGAGTAAAAATCTGCCGATTTCATACCCTTAGAAACCACTTTGCAGACCGTAAGAGCCGTTCCAGCTGACAAGCTAAGCCTTGCGCTCCTTCTCTCAGTTTCTCACTCACTGTGCAAACATAGTAAGCTGGTGAGATTTTGACAACACATCACACACTACATTCTCCAGCCAAAGAGAAACAAGTTCGACACTCTGGGCAGGAAAAATGTCTTTTCCTGCATGTGACACGCGCACACAGACGCGCGCTGGGGAAGGCAAACATACTGATCAGGAGTTTCAGTGTAGGATATAATACTTACTGACTGATTTACAGACCGTTTTTATGCAAATACACATTTAAAATAATGTTAAAACTTAAAATCATATCAGACCACTAATCAGGTATATAACTCTGAATGGAAGAAAATGTACAAACTAAGCAGATTGTACAAATGTGTTTACAAATTTTAATACCCTCACTACCAAAGGTTCAGAATTTGGTGGAACCCTTTTTTTAAAACATGTGGACAGTTTTGTCCTTTTCCACTTGTGGCCCTGGACAAAATCATAAAGACAAGACAACCCAACAGATCCACTTCCACAAGCACGCACATACACACACACCCTGACGGTTCATTTTGGAGAGCATTAATATTTTAAAGTTCCGTCCTCTGTTGGCACGGTAACAGACATTGTATCTAGGTGAGCAGGTACAGGTTACGCTAAGGGAGCCTTTTGTGACACCTGACTCCAAATGTCCCTGGACCGAACAGAGAGATTAGCTCACACACAGGTAAAGAGACATCATACCACCTTCGAAAACACACTGTTTCCACATTATGTTCTAAATCTCTCACACAACACACAAACTCCATCATACGTCTCAGCACGATGCAGTTTAAAGGATGACCAGTGATAGAAATGTAAAGCTGAAAAAGAGCAAAGGTTCTGATACTGACTGAGCAAAGACATACAGTTGAGCTTTAAAGTCCACACCCTTATAAGAGGCTTTGGTCAACTCAAAACCACTGCTTAACGAAAAGCAAATATTTAACAGCCTGAGATTTGTCTTTAAAAAAGTCTCACACATCCCATAAGGCTGCTGCTAAGCAGACTAAACATCTGACTCTATAACCTTCATGTTACTTTCATTAAAAAATAAACTGATCAAGATCAATGACTGTAGCCTATTCTTACACTTTTTCATTATCGGGCTATGCAGTAGCTTTATTACCTCACTGCAATACAGATGGACTAAAATGAACGCTGCTAAACGAACCATTTTAAATGAACTGAACGTTAAAGTAGCTGTAATTAGACCTTTACCGCTCACTTAGGCCCTTGGGACGTTCTATATAAAGACAGCGCTGCAGGAATGGCTGAAATCGGGAAACTCGCCTAAAAACAGCCTCTTAAGTGTAAGAAATGGTTTTGCAAGATTCAAATAGGTGAAGGAGTTGCACCGTCATTCACTATCCAATAAGAGTGAAATCCAAACTATTACTGAGTATTCTGTAATAATTAACAATAACTGCAAGCAACATAGAAAATTGAGCAATAAAGTGTGAAACATCTATTTCTAGATAACAAAAATCTAGAATCTAGAAGATTAATCAGGGAAAGCAGAAAAATGAACAATACATTGTATATTATAATGATAACATAATGCAATATATCATATTATAGACCCATTTTGTAAATGAGTTTTCATTAACTTAATTATGCTTTTCAATTCAACAGTGATGTTTTTCAGTCAAACTCATAGCCCTCTGTGACTGCCTACAGACCCAGAAGAACGGGTGTGTTTTAGCACATGACCACGTCAAGTCTTATGGGTCCCCTCTGGGCATGCAGGCTGTCCAGAGCGAGCACAGCTGAACACACACAACCAACAAATGGAGCGCTACGAATACACGTGCAGCAAAGATGGCTGATAAAATTACAGAGCGACCAGGCCCACATTCACTGCAACACACACACAACCAGATGCAGCATTGACGGTCTATGTTGGAAGATGACTGCTGCATCACTGACAACACACGCCAGCACTCAACTATGGTGATCGAACTGTGAGAAAGAAAGACAATGGCTGAAAGAGATCAGTCATCATTACACAGTATTTATGATCTGGATTAATCAGAAATCATTCTCTACCTGATTGATAATGCATAAGTATTAATGGTGTCAACAGTAGAAAAGAGTCTGCTGGACCCATGAATGTATATTCTCTGCCATATGGTATCTATAATAGTCTCTTTCTTGATTATCTTTTCTCTAGTATTTTTGAAAGGACATGTAGTATGTGTAAGTCTTGCCATATTGATTAGTGATAACATTAATATTATTGAAACAACACTAGACTGAAAACAGGGGGCTGTCCAAGGAACTGACACCCAAAGTGAAAAATAATTCCAGGAGAGACTAAACCCCAAAAACTGACTATATTAATTGAGTCAATAAATATTAAAGGTGACTGTAGTTATTACAATCCAGTAGAGGTCTTAATTGTAGTACAGTCCTGCCATAAAACATTTAAATATTCAATAATATTATGACTAATTGATAGTGACGGCCCTGAACTGAAAACAGTGGAGAGAAGTGAATGGAGAAGTGCACTCTATTAACTATTTCTCTCAGAGTGGAAAACAGTTCAGATACAATCCAGCTGAGTCTCAGTCCCAAAACCGAATGTCCTGAGTCGTTAAGATCGACCAGCAAATAAGATTTTCAATAATATTTTTACTAATCAATAGTGACAGCCCAGGACTGAAAATTGAGAGGAAAAGTGAATGGGGCTGTGTACTCTATTTACAATCTCACTATTGCAAGGAAATGTTACCCAAAGTGGAAAAATAATTCCAGGGGAGGCTCAGCCCCAAAACTGAAAGTCCTAAGTCAATTAGATTGACCATCAGAGGTCTTAATTATAGTAGTCTTGCCATAAAACATTTAAATTGGGGCAGTATGTGGCCTAGTGGATAGGGAATGTCCCCTGTTATCAGATGGTTATGGGTTAAAATCCCAGTACTGCTAGTGGCATCTCTAAGGTACCCTTGAGCAAGGTACTATCCCCACACACTGCTCCTCAGACTTCACTTTGTGAGTGGTTTAAATGCAGAGAAAGTTTACACTGTATGCTGTGGTGTGTTCACGTATGACAAAAATGAACTTTGTCACTTTAAATTGTCAATAACATTATTACTAACTGATCGTGACAGCCCTAGGCGAAAAACAAGTGAGGAAAAGTGAATAGGGCCGTGTACCCTGTTGACCATTTCGAGTCACCTTTGCAAGGAAAGTCACCCAAAGTGAAAAAAAAATCCAGGGGAGACTTAACCCCAAAACTGAAGCTCTTGAATTAAGACAGACCAGCAGAGGTCTTAATCGTTCCGAAATGACAGCTAAAAAAGCAGCATAAGAATCGATGACCCTCAAAGCTGATGCAGGAGCACCAGGCGTTACCTGCACACTCAGGTCCACCACATAGCAGCCCAGCAGCCGTACGTTCTGTATTGGTCCACAAAAGTGGTCACTAAAAGGGCATTAACACATTCTCTGCCATACTTCATGTTGCATGTGCAGCTAATTTTTTTAATATGTCACTTTTACATACAAGGCCCCACCTAAAGCCGGGCGTTGGTCTCATCTTTTAACATTAAAAAGCTTACGTTCATCATTTTACCTCGAAATCCAATGCAAATAAAACCGACTACTACCTGTAATATATATATCTATTAGATCTTCTAGGCAGCTTTTCTAGAGCGCCTTGGACACTTCTCAGGAGATACTGACAGCTTGCTACTCTCTGTGGCCCATTACTAACAAACACGACATCTTACCTAAACTAAAGTTTAAAAACGGACAAACGTGCAAACCTGCACATTGGGATTTTATACAGAACATGCAATCCATTGTAAATATGCACGGATATAAAAACATCTTGTAGGAACTTAGAAGCTGAACTAGGTGTATTTTACCTTGAACTTAATTTTGGCTTAATGTCAAACAACCAGGAATGGAGCAGAGACGAGGATAAGCTTTCTATATACTTATAATACAAGGTATTTACCTGTGGTTTCCGTTTTTAACAACATAATTTAAACTCCGAGTCAGGTGCTGGCTTTCAAAAAGGTCTGTTAATGTTAGCTTAGCATTAAGGCTAGCTAGATGACATGGCCTCACAGTTCATAATTATCGCATGAATGGCATTTCTCAATGAAGAAAATGACTTTAATATTCCTAGATTGCAGTAATTAAAGCAGGTTGCCCCCTCACCTCATCTTCCTTGTGGTTCCTGATGCCACGTACTAAGTCCTGCAGGTTTTTGTCGAACATCCGATCGATGCTGCCTTTCACGATCTTCAGAGCCATGTCTGACCAAGCGCCGGGTTCTCTGAGCTCTCAGGCCGCTTGACGTGCTCTCATCCACCCGAGGAGCCGGAGCAGAGCACCGCCGAGTCTTCCCGAACCGACGCCGGGGGAAAGGAGAGGCGAGGCCAGCGGGGTCGCGTCCTCCTACCCGCTGGAAAAACAGCCCACCGTCCGAGCAGCCCGTCTAGGAAATGGCTGACAAAATGGCGCCCCGGTCAGCTGACTGACTACAGGAGATTTTTTTTTTTTTTTTCATTCTCCCACTCCCCCCAAACCTTTTTCACTCTTCTTTAATATTAAACATCGAAACAGTCTAAATTAAAATAAAATTCGCAAAATGGCTGGTTACATAGAGGCCGTATTTTTTTATTTTTTTTAAAAAAAAAGCTTTAAAAAGTATGCCATGTATTTTCTTTAGAGAAGTTAAACACGAGCTAAATTGCAATGGCCTAAACCTGAGAAATCAAAACTGAGAACTGGTTGTCGCTATATTTTATACAACTACTATACAAAAATGTAAGCTATAAAACTAATTTTTAGAGAAGTTAAAAACATTAAGCTTTGGCCTAAACCTGAGAAATCAAACTCCAGAATCAGTTGTAGCTAAATATACATGCCTACAGAAATGGACAAAAATATTCCAGCATGACTGTGCCCCCAGTGTACAAAGCAAGGTCCATAAAGACATGAATGGACAAATTCGATGTGGAAGAACGCGACTGGCTCACACAGAGCCCTGACCTGAACCCATCCAGCACCTTTGGGATGAACTATAGCTGTACATGCACACACGCAAATGTAAAAGAAAATAACAAAGGAAAAACAGGTGTGTGCTTTGCTTGACTTCACATCACCAACCCCTACTCTTCATCTGCACTCATTGACTCCAGCACCACTGTTTCAAGTGTTAGTGCATTTTACCTTCAGTTACCTTGTTTTTAACTCAAGGACAGAGAGAAAGACCTTCTTACTTCACCATCTACTCTTGAAAGAAATATTCAAGGTTAGGGCCACCATGCTGACTTTTATTGATTTTTTTTTCCATAATGTTTAAAAATGATTGGACCAATTTACAGAGCACTAAAAACATATCTATAATATGCAAGACAAGCAAATGTTTAGTTTCCTCCAACAAAATATTGTCTGTATGCCATCAAGCCTGTACATGATTAATTCTACTCAGTGTGCAGACACTAAAAAGAATTTGTTATGGGGAGAAATCTGACAACAGGATCTAGCATTATAAGCCCATTGGAACACTTATCAGAAATTGATGTTGGTTAAAATTAATGTGTACTACTGTATGAAAATATTTCATTAGTTCCTGCTGTATAGCTCCATTTACATAGAGCTCTGAATCTTGGGAAAAAAAACAGACCTCATTTTTTCCTTTTTTCTTTTTTTTTTTTTCTTCAAAAGAGGAAAAGAAAAGAAAAAATTAGAGTCTTGCTAACAATGGTGGCTAATTTAGAACCAACCATAATGTTTCCATTCATTTCAGGGCCTTGGCATATCCTTTAAATATCAGTCATTTTTAAATAATGCTGCCCCCTGCCACACACTTACATTGACCGGTATCGTTTAGTGCAGGATCTCTGCCACACAGGAACATGTACAAGGCTATTGCTGACCACATCACGTCTCAATGCCTGTTCAAAGTGTGAACAACAGCCACTGTGTTTTATATACAACATGAAAAAAACAGTGCTCAAAAATAGTAAACAAAACCAAGACAAATAATAAGAGTCAGAGTGTGTACATGTGTAAAAGAGGGACACAGTCTACAGGAGGGATAACGTCTGCACAGAATACACGTATCAATGACGAAGGTCTGTGTTCAGCTGTGAAAAGGAGAAGGCTGTTCCAATCTTCAGCTCTGTACCGGCGGATCTGCCTCTGCCATCGAAGTGTGATCTGTTGTTTCAGTCGTGTGTGATCGTTCCTCAGCGGGACTGTCTGGTCCAGGCCTAAAATAGTGGCCATCAAACATTAAGCCTCAAACAGGGATGAATAAAACAACAGCACCAATATGAAAACTATGGTTGCCTGTTACAGTGTGTGTGTGTGTGTGTGTGTGTGTGTGTGTGTGTGTGTGTGCGCATTTAATGATGCCTGGATCAAAAAACCTGGAATCAAACCTGACCATTTTCATAGTTATGAATGGTAATATTTTTTACAATTTTGGAGAGACCTAGTACATTATATTTTCAGTTCCATATATGGTTTCTGTGCTATTACTATACTAAACTTTTTTTTTAAAAGACAAAAAGGATAAAATAAATTAAAAAAAAAGTTGCCCCTTCTTTTCTAACAGCAAATCTAACTGAGTGAATGACAAAATAGTCCACAAATGGTGGAAAAGATATATTAAGACTTAAAAAGACCACCATCTAATCAGGGCAAAGTGTTAAACATATGTTCCAACTACATAACTTAAGTTACACTAGAATATTTGTTGACAGCAGGAACATTGTTCCAGGAATTGCAATTACACAGTTGGTGCTTGTTTTGTGTTACAATGTCTGTATCTTTGCTACAAAGCCATTTGGTTAACTGCATCAGTCCCTCTCTGTGTCTATATGGGGAGGTTGGGGGAGTGGTTTGTTTCTAACTTTCAGATTTTCTAACTTTTGTAATTGTATTTGTCTGTAAAATTATACTTTGTTATTGTTAAAAAAAAAAAAAGAAAACATTCATATTTCCACTCCACCTTGGCAGAAACAAAATGCAACTCAACCTGGTTTTCAAGAAAATCAGCACATTAAACAGCATGTGCCAACAGCATGTGGTTAAAGAAATGCACTCTGACTGTACACACTGCCTGCTCATACAGAGTAAGAGCTATGGTTTATGTGATTAATAGCAATTGTCAGGGTAGGTCTGATATTAATGTGAAAGCCTAACAGACAGCAGTATGAGTTATGAGCAAAGCCAAAACAATAAGGGGGGGTTGGGCATTTACCAGTCAGTGTTCTGTGATTTGTGCTCATCTGGTTCCTCCTGCTCTGTGGACTTTGGATTACATTCAGATTCAGAAACTGCATCCTTTTTCACAGCATCAGACTCTCCATTCACTGGTTTGGAATCTGTTGGATGTCAGAATGAAATACAGAAATGTAAATCCACATTTTCCGACAGGTGTGAATTTGATCTCCTGCTACTACAGCCGAGTAGATAAACACCAATATAAATGTTTATCTGCACAGCAAAACTACAAATGAACACTTCATCAACAACGAAATGCAAAACCAAGTTACATCCTATATTGGAGAATACGTATGGGAAGTAGCAGACAATAATGAAACAGAACATTTGAACACTGAATTGTCAAATCCAAAAAAATTGTGTGGACATGAAGAACCAGCAGGGATGGCAAAGTGACACCTGGGTAATTACCAGTTAGCCCAGACTGAAAGGCCATAGCCCAAATGTTCGTGTCAGCTTCAGCCAACTGGTGCCATACTCACACAGTACAATGTTTCTCTATTATGTTACATTTAGTACATGAACATGTAACAACAAAAAAACCCAACAAAGATCACAGATGTCGAATCAGAAATCACTTCTACAGTTTTCTAGTCCCGTAATTAAAGATTTCAAATATACCTATTTTAATCCATCAATTAACTACCAGTTTCAGAAGATGTGAGAGCACAACACAACAAAGTGAAAGTTTTAAGCTGTTATATGAGCCTAAAGAGGTCACCTGTTGTGGGTGTTTCTGTTTTCTCTTCCCCCTCCTTCTCTTCTGCTTTTGGTTTATTTGCCTCCATCTTCCCTACAAACTGGAGTTTTAGCTTGTTGTAAATCTCAGTAGCCTTCTCCATTACTGCACTGCTTGCCTTGTATCGGCGGATCTGTCAGAAAAACAGAGGATCTGATGAGATTACATTGGGCATGATCCAGCATTCCCAGAAAAGCTTGCAGTTACTACTTACCAACTGATCAAATACAAACACTCCATTGCAGTCAATTCGGATTTAGTACCATAGTACCAACTAAATTGCAAAATGCAACGGATTTCTCCCCGAAACACAATTGAAGCCTACAGGGCATTTTCAAGTATTTTCCACATGTATCCAACACTGTAGATCAAAACATGGAGTAGATGTTGCTTAGTTACATAACTATCCAACATTTAGAGCAGACCTTTTTGAGTGTGGTGATGACATCAGTGTTCTTCTGTAGGATTTGACTGGTGACCTGTACAGAGCCCAGCTCTTCCAAGGCTTCTAAGCACTTCTCAATGTCCTGAGATTTGGAAAGAAGAATCATATGCAGGTCTTAGGCACAAACCTTGCAGAATAAAAGGGGTGTACTGAAAGTACTGAAAGTCACAACAATAACAGATCTCACAATCAATGTTAAATAGTACACTTCCAACAGATGCTTGATCTCTTCTAGCAAAATCTACATAAAAGGTATCACAAGAAAGTAGCCACTTACTGGGTTGTCCACCTTCAACGCAAATTTGATGTCTGTGTGCAGCTTCTGGAGTTTCTCTTCTGGGGATGATTCTGAGGACACACAAAGCAAACAAAAGTGACTTAGAGATACACAGACAGGCAAACAGATGTACTTTATTGATTCCCAGGAGGAAACCTGAGAAAATTGTGTCTGAGTGAAATAGAATTATTAGAATGTGTCCGTCTTCTCTTGAGAAGGTGAAGAATCGTGATATTGGTAAAGACACCTCTGGGAGAAGTTTCACATTTAACTGAAGGTAAACACCAGGCCTGCCCAACAATATTCCTATTTAATTAATGCTCACTTTGGTCTTAAATTAGCCAAGTATCTGCTTTGTAAAATACCCCAAACATCTGATGGTTTCTGTTGTGGAACATACCTTTCTTCTTCTCCACTTTCTTCTCAGGTTGGCGTTCAGGCCTTCGTCTTGGTTTTTCAAGCTTAGACCTTGGGAAACAGACCAAATAGTTTTAATTAAACTGAATCGAACTCTAACAGTTGGCTAAGCTACAGTTAGCCAATTGTGGACAAATGTCTAGACAAACATACCTCGCTCTGTGTTTCTCCTCAGACCGCTGCACCTTCTTCTCCTTCCTCTCTCTCTCCTTTTTCTCCTTTTCTTTCTTTTGTCTGCCTTTCTGGTTGTCCTGACGCTTCACAGATTTTTTCACCTGAGGAGAAACATTCACTTAAATATTCAGATCATTGTACGAACTGGGGGAGAAAAACATTGTGCTAAACCAATCTTGCCTCAGCAGGCGAGTCAGAGTCTGAAGGTGCAGGGATGGGAGGTGGTGGCGGTTTCTTGGACTTCTTGAGAGGATGGTCATCCACACCCTCGTCCGAGCTGCTGCTACGACCATGTCGTCCTTTGTCCTCCTTCTCCTTCTTCCTTTTATCTTCCTCCTCTTTCTCACGCTCCCTCAGCCGGCGGAGTTCCTCTGCCTCCTCCTTTTTCCTTCGTTCTTCAAGCTCCCGTCGCCGCTGCTCGTCACGTTTCTTCCACTCACTGATCCGGTCTGGCTCGCTGTCACTGCACAACACAGACAAAATGAAAATCATTCAACCAGGTCGAAGATTCCGTTACAGCCAAATTATTGCTTATAGTCACTAAGCATTAAATCATACATACAATGGAAAGAAAAAGTATGTGAACCTTTTGGAATATAATGGTTTTCTGCATTAATTTGTCACAAATCTTCTAAGTATATTTGACAAATATAATGTGCCTAAAATAATAACAAGGAAATCCTGATCTTTCATCTCTATATTGAGATCAACTAGAGTCAGGTGCTAGCATACCTGGAGTCATACCACTCAAACTTTTGGAGTTTGCTCCGCATAAGTAGAATACGCTTATGTAAGTCATGTCTTACCAAAAAGAGCTTTTAGGAGGGTCTAAGATCAAGAATTGATGATTTAGATAAAGCTAGAAAGGGTTACAAAGTGATTTCAAAAACTAGTCTACAAGCTACTAATGGAGACACTTTGGGATTGTGATTACCAAGAGGTGGGCACCCAGTCAAAATGACCCCAAGAGCACAACAAAGACTCATCAATGAGGTAAAAAAACAACTCATAGTGACAGCCAAAGATTTGAAGGCATCACTGGAACTGACTGCTGCACGCGAAAGAGCACATAGACACTCCACAGCAGTACTGGCAAAATGTTTTGTGGACTGAATAAACTAAGATTGAAATATTTGAAAACATCATGATTTGGGCCTGCTTTGCTGCATCAGGGCCTGGTCAGCTTGCAATCATTGAGGGGAAGACTTATTAATTCTGAGGGTTCAACCAGTTATTAATTCCAAGGATTCGTTCACTTTTTCCACTAGCACTATGACATTTTTATGGCTCATTTATTATTTTTAGATGATCAGATCACATAAATTAATGCAGAAAAAGGTTTTTCATGCCACTGTATGTGGGTCATGGTCTTGACATCATAATCAAGAAGAATTAAAAGACAGGCTGTTTTTGTACCTTCTTTCTGTGCATGTACTGTATTGAAAGTATATGTAGGTGTATTTAAGGTGAGGTGTATGTACATACATATACATATATATGTATAGATCAGCGTTTATTGTGGCATGTGGGTATATTTAAGGTGTTTGTGAGCTAGACTCTTATTGATTTCACCAACTGTATAAAGTGCATTTATAAAGTTTGTAGCCTTTTCCCTTTATATGTTGAATTTGCTAGCACATTGTAAGTCTTCATCCTTAATCAATCTTTGTCTTGTTTTGGATTTTGGTCTATTACCATTAGAATTACAGTTGCATTATATTATTATAATTACAAATAAGCACTGGCATCATGTATGTCACGTCACACCTGTCACTGTCTGAAGAAGAGGAAGCAGCTCTTTCTGGTGCTGGTTTAGGCTTCCTGGCACGAGACTTCGGCGGAGGTTTCTCTGAATACAAATAAGGCAAGTATGATTTAGTGGCGTGTTCATTTTGCACCTGACAAAACAGTCTAAACAAGGAAAGGCTTCAGTCTGTCCTTCCTGTTGCTAACAACAAAGTCACTGAGCCATTGAGTCAATCATGCAAAATTAACCACCTTTCTTGCGTGCCTGTGAACCCTTCCTGGGAGGAGGCTCGGAGTCTGAGTCAGATTTGGATCCGGACTGAGATTCAGACCCAGAGATGGCTGGCCGTGGCTTCACGTCCTCAGAATCACTCCTTTCCACCTTGTGATCTGACTGGGAGGCCGATTCTGAATCGGAGTCTGAGGGCGCTTTCTAAAATGAACCACAGAGGGTAAAATACAAAAGTAGAGATCCTACAACTCTGACATTATGGGTGGCTTTATTAGGATGACTGATATGTGCTCACCTTTTTCCTTCCTCTCCCTGCTGGCTTCCTGCCGCCACGCCCACCTGACTCTTTCTGTGGCGTGAAGTCCTAGGGTGTACACATGCAATGATGTGTAAGCGATTATGAGAAACAATGAAGAAGCAAATTGATAAACTGAACTGTAAATAAACACGGTGCCATTAAGAAGTTTCCCAGTCGATTAAGTGTCTTCTAGGCCACCAACTAGGGAGGACTTCTCCACTCACACACCACCTCCAACACAGGGAGGAAGCCATCTGAAGCCAGTCACTAGTGCAAGGTCACCAGGCAGGGTGACACATATATATAGGTATTACTGTAATCCTATCCAGAAAATATACAAAAATCTATATATTTTAGGCAGGGACTGATTGATACGCATTTGGTAGCGGACTGATTCAATGCTTAGTAGTTATAAGCAACAATGCAACAGAAGGCTGTAACAGAAACTTGGTTGAATGATGCGTGTCCAATCAAGCAGTAGAATCAGATGCCACCCTCCATGTGTAACACGCTTGGTATGACTGTGAGAAGGGGAATAAGAAAGGCCATCCTACCCACCCAGAGAGAGCAAAGCCAACTAGGTTTTGTTGGACTCCCTGCCTGGTATGGCTGCAGCACCACCGGGATCAAACTCATAGTCTCCCAATATTAGGACCAACATTTAAACAGTTGTGGCACTAGGTGAGACTGATATTTACACTTGTGGTCATGAATACAGCTTCAGAGCTGAGAGCTTCCATGTTAATGCAAGCATTCCAGTGCCAGGAGGACCAAATACACACCGCAATGCCATGACCTCACATATTGTCCAGTACACGCACAGATACCTGGTCACTGTTTTTGCCAGTGTCCGATTCCGAGCTGGGTGAAGGTTCTGGCTCAGAGGGAGATCCACTCTCCTCATCTTGTTCACTTGAGGCCGCTCTGCCTCTCTTTGCTGGGGGCCGCTGCAGAGGAGAAATCCAGGAATTACAAGCAGCAACTGTACAAACATAAAACTCCCAAAAGTAGCATTTAATTTAATTGTTTTAGAAGTTACAACTGTGGAAACAACAGTATTTTTGTAAAGTGTAAAGGTGTGCTTAAAGTTTAAACAGGTGTTTAGTTGAATCGTCAAATGCAGGGACTATCTATATAATGTATTACCTTTAAGTTAAGTTTCCAAACATGTAAATCTGTAGTGCCACATTTGTAAAAATGATTTTCTTCTCAATTTGTTTTTTATACTGTTGCTCACTACACCATTCACTCAGATTACCAGTGCAATAAGCTGTATGCAAATATTCTTTAGCTATAGTTCTTCTATGCACCTGCCGCTGCAACAGTTTACAGAAGTAATCAAACAATTACACTGCCCGAAAAGTTCTTGCACGCTGAAGGTTTGTACCACATCCATTTATTTTAGAAACTGCAAATTTTATTCTTGAAAAGTTCATCTGTAAATGAAAATAAGTAAACTAAAACAAGTAATCTGTAACGGTTCATGTATGAGTTAAATTCTGGACCGTCCTTTAACTTTGAATGCACTCATTGGCTCTCACTTAATAGTTTATTAAATATCTAACACTTGTCTGGTGATTCACAATTTTATTATATTAAGTGGCTTTTTTTGGTCAGTAGTAATGAACACAAAAAATGACAGTGTCTAGCTAACAAAGGTACTGACTAAATTCATTTGTTTGCAAGGAATACTGAGTGTATTTTTAGCAAACATTAAGTGAGTAACAGCAGAAAAGCTGTGTGTGTGAAGACTTGACTGGTGGTGTATCTACCTTTGCTGGTGGAGCTTTCCGCTTCACTGCTCCTCTCCCTTGATCTTCGCTCCCGGAGTCAGAATCTTCACTTCCTGTTTCTGCCTTCCTCGGTACAACTGCTTCTTCATCATCTTGTGCGTCACTTCCTGGGGCAGCTTCGTTCTCCTCACTCTCTGATGAGCTGGCAGGCTAAGCATTTGACACACAAGTTCATTTTTTAAGAAGGAAAACCTGACATGTGGATCTCCACACGTTTATGTTTCTTCCACATGTTTTAATTACTTTGTTCTAGCCTTTAACTTTCTCTTAAATTGTAATTATATTGCAGTGTCATAGATGTTTCAGCGACACATTTCACTACATGTTGTATTTGTATACAAATGCGACAAATAAAGAATCTTGTATTATGCGTATTGTGGGATTAAAAAAGGGTTATCTTATCTGAATCCAAGAGCATTCAACTGTTCTTTCTTTAATCAGGGCAAAGAAATGTGGCCAATGAAATTACAAAGCACAATTACGCCCTTCAAAGTGGGATTTCGGGGAGCAAAACTGGCCCATTTCCCCCAAATGGCTTCAGTTAGGTAAACACTAACAAGCTATATATTTTTGTTTCATGAAGGGAGCAGGACTGTGTAATAGAAACTTAAAAACACCCACAGATGATTTCTGATCTGCAAGATAGACACACACATTTAAGCACAAGCAGAGCAATAAAGTGGATTTGCCACTCGCTTTATAGTCACTTTAGATCATTTCTACAAGTGTTGACAGACAAGTGCTTGAAAACGAAGGCTACTCACCGCAGGAGCACTGTAAGAAGCGTGAGGATTGTTCTGAATCTCCCACAATCCCTCATTAAATCCTTTCCTTTTGTTGGGTTTCCCATAACGGTCTTGGTACTTTTCATAGGCAAAGAGGTCCTTCGGTGCAAGGAATGCACTACATTGAGGGGGGAAAAAAAGTCAAAAACGTCATAGTGCCATCTATTGGCTCATGAAAGCAAAAGTCTACCATTTTGCATTCAATCTCTGGTGAACAAAGTTTCCTGGATTGAATAAGTAACTGTTGTAACATCACTCCAGTCAAAAGTTTGGACACACCTTCTCACTTAACGGTTTTCCTTTGTTTTTATTATCGGCTACATTGTAGATTAATATTAAAAACATCACAATGATGAAACAACACATATGGAATTATGCAGTAAACAAAAAATTGTTAAACAAATCAGAATATGATTCATATTTTTGATTTTTCAAAGTAGCCTCCTATTGCTCTGATTACAGCTTTGCACACTCAGATTAATGAGGAATCGACCTGGAATGGTGTTTAATTAACAGGTGTTCTTCGTCATGAGTTCATTAGTGAAATTTCTTGCCTCCTTAATGTGTTTGGGATCATCAGTTGTGATGGTCGGGCTGGTACACAGTTAGTGATTCTATTCCACTACGGTTCTACTCCACATTATGGCAAGAACCACTTAACTAAGTTTAAAAAAAAAAAACAGCCCATCATTACCTTATTACAGAACATATTCCTGTTTGTTTAGCTCTTTCTTGTTTACTGTATAATTCCATGTGTTCTTTCATCCTTTTGTTTTCAATTTAAATCTACAATGTAGAAAATAATAAAAACAAGGAAAAAATCTTTGAAAGAGAATGATGTCCAAACTTTTGACTGGTATTGCAGCTAGGTTACGATTAAGTTATGAATAGCTACTGAATCCAGGCTTGACTTGACCTGACTAATCGTTGCCTTAATTTAAGACAATAATTTTAGACTGAGAGTAATTCGTTATGATATCATCATCTCTGGCCATGAAGTGCAATAAAGTGATCACATATTACCTCAGATCTACTTACGTTTCATGAGTCCCAAAGAAAAAAATGGGGATTTTGTTGGGCGGTGGTTTCACAGCTCCTTCGGCAACATCTTCGATCTAGAAGCAAGAGAAAGAGGCAAAAAATGCACATACAGTCTGAGAACTTAAGGAAGGTGAGGGACAAAGTGGCACAGTCTAGAGGCAGAGCTCCAGCTTTAAAGCACAGTAAAGTAAAGCAGCCACTTATAGTCACACAAGAACACAACTAAGCTCACAGTGTGAAATTCTTTGCATTTAACTCCCCTGAAGCAGGGTGCAGCCACAAACGGTGGTCACCCAAGGAGCAGTGTGTGGGAACAGTACTCAAGGGCACCTCAGTGATAACGCTAGCAGTCGTGGGATTTGAACCGAACCACTGTCCCAACAGCAGGATATGCAAAGGAATGCAAACTAGAATGCTGACACTGGGTGAGCTAGTTTATGGCTGAAACGTATCAAAATTTAAAAAAAATTCCTGTGCAAGAAGAGAGACAAGCAGGGTGAGCTGGAATTCTCATGTCCAGTTAGAAAAAAAGACTAGAAGAAAAGTAAGAAGGAGAGATGGAAGGAAAACAGCAGAATGGTGAATATCAAAGTTGTGCATATAAACTGAAAACATTGCGTTCTGTCAGACAGGACTTAAGCGTTTATTCTAATACTTTCTCTCTGGCTTCCTTCAAAACCCAATTAACGTTTCTCACAGTGTTATGCCTCTTCATGATTTTACTTTCTATTTGTTCGACCCTTCTACTGTACCTCTGCGTTATTGCAATTTGTCCTGTTTAATGTTTATGTCTACTACTGTCTGTCATGTGCTGTTTCTTGTTAAACATTATATGAACAAAAGTATTGGGATACCTGACCATTATACCAACATTCCAATCAAACACTCAGACTGTAATATGGAGCTGGTCTCCCTTTGCAGCTATAACAGCTGCCAATCTTCTTGGAAGGCTTTCCATAAAGATATCAAGTGTTTATTCGGAAATTCATTCTGTAGAGATGCTGATGTCGGACAAAAAACCCGGCACTCTATCTCTGTTCCAGTTCATCCCAAAGGTGTTGGATGGGGTTGAGCTCAGGGCTCTGTGCGGACCAGTCAATGCCTCCACACCGAACTCATCCAACAATGTCTTTATGGAGCTTAGTTTGTGCACTGGGCCAGTCATGCTGGATTAGAAAAGGTTCTTACCCAAACTGTGTCCACAAAGCATGGGGCTGTCCAAATTGTCTTTGCATGCTGAAGCATCCAGACTTCCCTTCACCAAGCCTAAACTCTGAAAAACAGGCATGTCCCTATACTGGTGTCTACAGTGTGTTTGTCTGGACTATTTTGCAAAGCGAGTTTGAGAAAGCCGCTATATAAATGATAAAATATTATTATATCAGTAATATTAACACAGACACGAAGGCCCTAAAAAGATACGCTGAATAACTCCAAACCAGGCTATATTTTAGTGCTGCACAGTGCCCCCCTCGGTAGCAGCCCCGGGTGTCTGCAGCTGGACAGGGCTCATAGTGGGACTCAGTTCGCGGCTAAACATGCTCTGCTGGCCTACAGAAGATGTTTAATTTTCCAGCTGGAGCACAGGGCCTGTGCTGCTGCTGGTACACCGTGCAGTGTGGGTGTAGCATGTCTAAGCTAGCTAGGGGGTGTGTTTGGGAGCCCCGGTCTGCCCCTTTTGGGACGCGGAGACCCGGACACACCGCGCCGGCCTCTCACTCACCCTGGCTGGCCAGTGCGGGTACCCCTTCATCTTGGCGAAGACGAGGTCCCCGGGGCGAAAGTTGTGCGGCATCTCCTCTGTTGGTGCAGAAGCAGCTCCTGAAGTTTATTTTTTTGTCCCGTTTTTCTCTGCTGCGGCCCGTTTCTCCCCTCTCTCGGACCCGGAGCTCCACAAAACGCGCCCACAGTTCCAGAGCCTGCTTCCGCTCACACAACCGAGCCACGCGGCGGAACTCCCGCCCCCCCGGCCGCCTCACTGGAGCAGCCGCCTGCCACTGGAGCCCTCGTCCAATAGACACACACAATCTGTCCCACAGTATTATTGTTACTACAGTGAGGGAGAAACATCCCCAGACCTGCACACTGAGAAGATTCATGTTCACAAAACGCGTGAACTGTTTTATCTTTTGAATAACATTGTTACATTTAGTAATTTGCACGTCAAGTTTATTATTATTATTACAACGAAGAATCTCCCACTCTGAGCTCTGTCATTGCCATTAATAACTATTATTATATAAATTTTGATATAAATATTTAATATTTAATATATTTAGCACTCTTCTAAACGTGCAATGTGACTGTGAAGCTTTTTCTGCTTCCCTCTGTAAAAGAGTCAACACAAAATCACAAAGAAAACATAAAAGAGAAACAGTATTGTTCAAGTTCATGTACCGTATAGAGCACAGTGTTATTATTATTACAATGAAGGAGAAACATCTCCAACCCAGACCTTGGACACTATGGAGATTAAATGTTCACAAAACACATATCTTTGCCATTCTGTCACTCTCACAAAAATGCATTTTTATGTATTGAATAACACAGTTAAATGTAGTCATTTTATATCCCAAAGAAATGTGGAGAAACACATGCAGAAAGTATGATTCCCTGCTTCCTCAATACAAGATCTCATACAGAACTGTGCACCACTCAGTTATTCATATTTTGCTTTGAATCACAAAATGCTGTTAATCAAAATGGAATGGAATTATATCTCCTCCTCCCCCCCTCTCTTTCTCTCTCTTCACATTGCATGTACACACCAAACTGGTATGCCATATAAACAAAAAAAGCTCACTGCCTCTGTAAATATCTATTACATACTGTACATTTAAATGTATTGCTGCTATGGATGCTGTTTTGTCCACAATTATTTATACCTTAAACTTGTATTGAGTACTTAACTCTGCTGCTGGAATACAGTGTGTCACAAAACTGTATTTACTCACCCTAGTGCTGTTACTCTGGTTGAATGCACTGTGTGTTTTCTTGTTCTGTAAATTATTATACTTTTGCTCTTGTGGGGCAGCTGGTGGCTTAGTTGTTAGGGGGTTGGTCCTGTGATCAACTGGTTATGGGTTTAAGTCCCAGGACTACTAGTGGTATCTCTGAGGTTTCCTTGAGCAAAGAACAGTCCCCACACACTGCTCCCCGGGCTCTGTGCTACTGGCTGTCCGCTGTATCTGTTGTCCTGTCCTGTCTGCACATGTGTCTAATGTAGTCTTGTGTTAGTTCTGTTTTTGTTTTTGGGTGTTGTTTCTGTTTTTTTAGTCCTGGAGGAACACTGTCTAATTTAACCATGTACTGTGTTGAAATAGTTGGAAATGACAGAAAACACCTACACTATATGGACAAAAGTACTGGGATACCTGACCATTACACCACAAGGGACTTTAATGACATTGCACCCCCAAGCCCACCCCATTTGTGGCTATAACAGCTTCCACTCTTCTTAGAACAATATTTTGGAGTGTTTCCCTGGAAGTGTGTGGCCATTCATTCTGTAGAGAATTCATGAGGTCAGGCACTGATGTTGGACGAGAAGGCCTGGCTCGAAATCTCTATTCCAGTTCATCCCAAAGGTTTTGAATGGGGTTGAGGTCAGGGCTCTGTGCAGTCCAGTTAGGTTCTTCCACTCTGTATTCATCCAAACATGTTTTTATAGAGCTTACTTTGTGCACTGGGAAATAATCGTGCTGGAATAGAAAAGGTTCTTCGTCAATCTGTTTCCACAAAGTTGCGAGCACGGCGTTGTCCAGAATGTCTTGGTATACTGAAAGTTTTTCAGGACTCAAGTCTCTTACTGTATTTATACCACCTCTCCGCCAGGGTGCGCTAAAAAATCAGCTCCTCTTCGAATGATGTTCATTTCCTGCCCTTCCCTCTTCTGTAAATGTAAACAGATTACTCTGCTCGTTTTTTAATGTGCAGACAGTTCGTGCTCCTCTTTTGACATCGTTGCACTTAAAATGAAGAAGTTTTTCGAAGACATCAAGAAGGACATGAAGTTCAAGTCAGCAGGACCAGGGAAGAAGCTTACAGAGGAGACAAGGTGAAATAAAGAGGCTTTATTTACAGATCAGGCAGGTCTGACAGCTCTTAACTGCCTACACCTTTTACATAACCTTCAATTAAACCGCATTAGGCCCTAATTATAATGGTTTATTCATCGTTTTAATCATGTTATCCAAATTAACCGTGTTAAGCAAAGTCATGAAGGGAAACGACCTGATTTGGAGTGCTGTAACGTTAAACACACACTCAGGTACACTATATGGACAAAAGTATTGGGACACATGATCGAATTCACGTTTTCCCTTTCTTAATGCTCTTAATGCTCCAACATACCAAGACATTTTGGACAACGCCATGCTTCCAACTTTGCGGACAGTTTGGGGAAGAACCTTTTCTGTTCCAGCATGACTGTGTCCCAGAGCACAAAGCAAACTCCGTTAAGAAATGGCTGGATTAGTTAGAATTTAATTCAACACCTTTGTGAAGAACTGGCACGGAGACTGTGAGCCAGGCTTTTCGTCCAACGACAAAGACTTATCGGGGAAACCCTTAAAGTCTATGGATTTGAATGCAATGTCATTAAAGTTCCTTTGGGTGTAATGGTCAGGCGTCTTAGTACTTTTGTCCATATAATGTGTATTCAGAAATGGACAGAACACACCCAGAGGTCTCTTTTCTGGTTATTGACAGAGATACTAAAACATTTTTTTAAACAATACACTATTTGGAACTATTTTTGTTGGGAGGGGTGGTTTTTGAGGACCATTTATCTAATACTATTATGATTACCTAGTTGGCAGCATTTTGACTAAATCATATTTATTATATGCTGCAGTCTTATGTGCAATATCACTACAAATGTCACTATCACTTGCAATAATGGACTTGGTATAGAGAACAACTTTAAACCACTTGTCTTTGAGTCTGTGTTTGTGCCGTCATAGCATAAGCAGTCCTCTGGGATAAAAATGTCCTCTATTTTTGATTAACTTTACATTTAGCCCAATGATTTACTCATCTTCACTTTCAAACTAATAGCTGTTCTTGTCTTTGTGCATCTCCCCATGACTGTGCAGTCGTAACATAAGCTATTCTCTTCTGGATCAAGTTTTCAATTTGGAATCTGAGTCTGATCTGCTTTACATGTAGCCTAATAGTTGACTAATCTTCACTCTTACACTAAGAACTAACAGCTGCATTTAAAGCATTTTTTAGTAAACCATTTACCCCACACCTTGCCATCCCAAGTGGGAAATTTGCATTGTTATGGCTGCAAGTAGAGAGTACAAAAAGTACACTATATATATAATTCAAAAATATAGAAGTTTGTAATATACGTATTTATTATCTTATTCCTGATCATTTAGTCAAATAGGTGTCTGTAACAGCTGGTTCCAAGTAAAAGTTGTTATTAGGCATAACAGTGTCATTCCTGCTAAGACGTGTGTTTATGTTTTCAGTGCTAAACCTCCGGTGGCTCAGACCAGCAGCCAGCCTAAGCATCGTTATACTCCCAATGAAAGTGCACAGAGAGCCGGAGCCGCAGCGCTGGCACGTGTGGAGCAGCAGCATCGGCCGCACATACCCACCTCACAGGAGGTCATCAGGAACCAGGGTGAGCGAGTCTGAGGAGTTAAACACCATTACCCTAATACTCACAGCAGACTTCTAATTTTGCAGGACGTTGTTCATTAGACACACATTTAAAAGAATGATGCGTAATAAGCCTTTAAGGTACAGTACTGTGCAAAAGTCCTCATTTTGCTTCCAAAGAACCAGACTTTTTTTTTTACCTTTTTTAAAAAGTAGTCTTGAGGAACAGTTCACAAGGCTTCTTTCCTGAAGGACTTTTTAAAGTGTTTGGCTCTAGTCCCTATACATGACCAATTACTTATTTTTGTTTGTTTAGCCACACGGTGACCTACGTATGAGTCATTCAAGCAGAACAAAGTCATCTAACTAAGGTTCTGAACCAGTGAAGATGGTGCAGATGATTCCAGATAATCAGGTGGTAATCTGTATACTGGTGGAGCTGAATGTTGATGGGGTGTAACACTTTTATCTAGGCTCCTTGTATCTGTAGGTACTTTGCATCCTTTCACTATAACATTTGTTCAAATTTCTTTCATTCAATCTGCTAAATATGCAAAAGATAAGCCAGTTTGACAGGCAAAAAATTGTGATTCAAAGCCAAATGAGAAATGAGGGGTGACTCAAAACTTTTGCACAGTACTGTAATTTCCTGCTTGGGCGGTGCGAAATATTTCTATTTACTTATTTACACACACAGTATTTCAAGAAGTAACATGCAAAGAGGCAGAAGAGAAACATTTTTAAATTATTGTAGTGTCAGATGTTGTTTTTTTTATTATTGAAGAGTGGCATCCACTATCACTGACTCTTAAATCAGGCCCTGAAATTGTTATGTAATTATGTTATGGAATCATTTGAAATTCTGATTTAGAGGGTGAAAATTGGAAACTGGTACATCCTCGACAATAAGCAACTTTTAAAGCACTGTTACTGTTTTTAATGAGTAACAGTGGAATAAACAAAAAAAAAGTTTCAGTACGTTAAACTCAGGAAATAAATAGAAACTGTTGTCTAAAAACAAAACATACTTGGCTTTGTTTTGTAGTTATCGCTCCTCATTTAATTTAATTTTTAATTCATTATTTAAAACAAATCTTAGATTTCCTGTTTAAAGTTTCAAAACAGTTAGGGAAATTATAAATATAAATCACACAGTTAATGAAGCTAAATCTCATTTTAACTTCTCAGCATTACCTGTACCTAGAATTTTCACAGCAATTATAATTTATTAGTGGATTTATTAGTACTTAAGTGACTGCCATGCCTGTCAGGGGCCTGTAAGAGAACAGTTTAGCCTTTTTTCAGTACTTGTGCCTAATGAATAAATTCTTCTTTGTCAGTGAGGAAGGAGCTTGAAGCAGAGGCTGCAGCCACAGCAGCAGGACATAAAAGTGTAGATGCTGAGGTGAGAAGTGATATTTTAAGGCCCTACTGTTAATACAGTGAAAGCTTGTTGCTTTGGGCTTTGTTTACTTCACTTTTGTTGTAGTGATATGTCCTGTATTATATGCTTTGGTGTATCTCTAAGGTTCCAGTGAAAGACCCAGCCTGTTTCTCTGTATCTGGAGTGTATTTTATCTGCCCTTTGACTGGACAAACCATAACGAAGAGCGAGAGAGAGGTGCACATTAAAGAGGCCATTCTCCTGGTACGTGTATTTACACAAACCATATGAGCAACTCAAGCACTGGATTGACTTGTTAAGTGGGAAACTGTAGCTTTTTTTTTATTTTTTTTACAGAGATTCTCTGAGAATCCAGTGGAGGCTTCTATTATGATGGTCCACACTTTCAACAAGGACAGGGAGAAAGTGAAGGCTGCTGTGGAGATCATCAGCAAGTGAGGGCCCTTAAGAATGTTTGCTTTCTGTTGTATTTTGCAAAAGGGGCTCATGACATGTTTTTCTCAATACGTTTCTAAACATTTTTCAGATACATCGACAACATCTGCAAGAATCCAACAGAAGAGAAATACAGGAGGATTAAAGTTGGCAACAAAGTATTTCAGGTGGGCTATAAGTCAAAAATATAATATCCCAATATCACGTATCGCACCAATAGTTCCGCTTAAAAAGACCATCTGAAACATAAAATGTTTCACATACTGCGTCTCACTACTCGGAATGAGGAATTTTTTGTTTGATTTGATATTTAAAAATGTGTAAACCGTCATTTAAAATAATGTTTGTGTATTGTAAACCATTTGTACATAATGAAAATAGCAACTTTATGAAGTTCATACATTAATTACATTGTATTTATAGTATTAATCCACTAAATATATACAGATGTGCCTAAAATAAATGGTGTTCTCACTGCATCATTTTCAATGTTACGTAGCCATGCTTTGTACTGTCTGGTAAGAAATTATTATCAAAGATCTTATTATCTTATTATTTGTTTGACAATTAAAAACCTGTAATGAATGCCTACACATTCTATACAGTTAAGAAAATCTAATTTGCCTTTCTTGGCATCTGTGATATTCTTGGGACCACTTATTACAATCATTTACTGCAAACATGATTTATTGAATAAATTGACTTTTTTTTTGAATATCATCATCACATTGATTTTCTTTTTTGCCACATTTATATAAATCAGGAGAAGGTCAATGGGATGGACGGGAGTCGGGAGTTCTTGCAGGCTCTGGGATTTGAGAGCACCATGCTACCAGTGGATGGGCAAGGTAAGTAAAATACAAAATGTAATTACTGAAGATTTTAAATCCTTTTTGGTATTGCTAAATTTGGTGTTCTGAACAGTTGGTTTAAATACATATATAAATACATACATACATACTTTATTTTATATCTGTATATGAAGACACAGCTTGTAATTAATCAGCTTATGAATACAGTTCCAAAAGTCAGGGAAACTATCAAATGCTGACAATGTATTGCTAAAGTATGTATATTTATCAGTTTATGCACATTTAAAAATGTTATTAGCAGTATGTGTGATACATGGTGTCCCAGGTAAGTATTAACCATCCATCCATTATCTACCCTTTTTTCCCCGAGTATTAACCATATGTATGCTAATATAATAACATTTAAATCCAAGTCATTTTGGACCATTTCTTTTTGTCATTTTAAGATAAAATGTTCACACATTATAATGGGTAACTTGTGATTTCAAATGGTTTTTAAATGTTTTTTCATAAAACAAAGAACTTTAACAATTTCAGTAGTTCTAATAAAGGTCTGGCTTCATCAAATTATTAGTGTGATTGCATCAACAGCGATCATAACAATTAACTAGCTACACCGTAACAACCATCTGTGATGCTGTAGTAACACCCTAGCAACCACCTGAGACACCGTGACAACCACCAAGCAACAACCAGGCAATCAGTTCTCCTTGTGGAAATGCATTCTAGTTGAGTTCTAGGTCACCATTTTTACTTTGATTCATCTTATGAAGGCAGCCCTGTCAATGCTATGTGTTTATTGTGGCCAAACACTCTTCATGCTCCTGCTATTATTCTCCAGAGGACACTGAGGAGTTCTTGGTTCTGGCAGAGCAGGATGCGGTGGCTCTAGAGAAGATGAAAGAGAGGAAAGAACAACTGCAAATCGGAGAGCCTGTCCGAGCCAAGCTGGACCGCCAGCCTCAAGCTTTCAGACCGTCGCGACACGCGACACGCTTCGAGCTGCCGCCTGACTTCTACAACCTGACTGCAGAGGAGCTGAAAAGAGAACAGCAGCTCAAGTAAGAAGGAAAATTATGTCTTTGAAACTTCAATATCCGTCTGTCCTGAAATAAATATGAACTGAATAAATATGACCTTTTCACTTAAGATTTTTTTTTACTTACCAGGCTTTCTCAAAAACAACATTTTCTTTCAGGAGCGAGATTGTTGACAGAAACTCCATGCTGAGGACAAAAGCCATGAGGGAAAAGGATGAGCAAAGAGAGCGAAGGAAGTACAACTATGCTCTCCTGAGAGTACGGTTACCTGATGGGAATATACTACAAGGTATGCAAGTCCTCTGTTACAGACAGACCCTAGCACAAAGCTGTAGGTTTAAACCCCACTTTTTACCATTGTGTGCTTGAGCAAGACACTTAACCCTCAGTGGCGCCAGGGGCACTGTCCCTGTAACTCATGACTGTTAGTAGCACTGGACTTCCAGCCAAATACCCCTTTAACCTAAAATTCACACACATTTCACAGTTAATACTGAGCATATTAATTCTAGACTGGATTTTAAATATATTTTGTGTGTTTCATTACCCAAGTTTGAATGTCAGACTCAGCACTGTTAAGAGTTTACAAACTTATCACACATGTACCAACAGGGACTTTCCTGGCCTGGGAGAAAGTGAGAGCGCTGTATGAGTTTGTTCGAGATTCGTTGGAGAACAGCTGGCAGCCCTTCGAGCTCTTAGCGCCTGGGGGCCAGAAACTGAAGGAAGACGAGGACGTGGCCCTGAATGAATGTAGCCTTGTGCGTAGGTCAATGATAAATAGGACAGCCAAATATGCAGTGATCTGGAAGCTTTCAACACATTATTGTATCTTGTTTATTTATAAAGACGTTTTATTAATTATAAGCTACCTATCAGCAACTGAAAACTGTTATGCCATTATTTATGAAAGGCTATTCCCTTTGAATGGTCGTTAATTATATCCACCTCTAAATCATTATTATGGGATAGGTTTGAAATAACATAATTAACACTGTTTATTAATCAATCTGAAGACAAATAGCCCTTTCACAGCACTTGCATGAAGATCAAATGTGTTCTCATGTGAAATAAAGGACAGGGTGACAAGGTTTGAGAAGTAATCAGGACCACTAATTTAAAGCTAAACTACTGTCTGATATCCCACTGGGTTTACACTTGTAATGTTGATATGAATATACTTTTTCTACATCTTTTTTGTTGCTTAGTTTTGGCCTTTCATTTTCTCTTTAAATTATAATAACTATAGATGTTTCACGACATGTACTTTTATAACTGTGTATGTGACAAATAATGAATTTTGAAATCTTTCATGTTTTCTCTCCTGTGTTCCCTCAGGCCCCTGCTGCTCTCCTGACCTTCTCCTGGGATGCTGCGGTGCAGGCAGACATCACTGCAGCTGGAGGGAAGAGCGGCTCGGTACTGAATCCAGAACTCCTGAAGAAAATAAAAACCCTGAGCTGAACCCCAGCTCTGCTCCCCTTTCACTCTCCCTGCCTGTTTCTCATTCTTCTCTTAACAGCCCTCTTTCCCTGCTGGAGTCCACAGTTTCACAGGCTCAGAGCATCACTGCACGTGCTGGTAGGGCTTACAGGATGAGAACTACAGGAGGATATCATGGTTGATTGGTGATTAATCAGCTTAGGAACGGCTCCTTTGGAGAGGAGACCCAGCACTTTTACAACTGAGCAAAGGCACCATGATCTGACCAGGCGTGATCATTTCACCTCCTCCAAGAGGGATTTTTGTGATTAAGTGTTCAGTGTGTCGTTCTTATGCTGGAGAACGAAATCGTTTCAACTTGCACTGTGATGCTGCTGTAAAACCGGTCCCTGCATTTGAACCTGTGTTTTACTGAAGTTTTGATGCATCTAAACCAGTCTGTTTTACGTGGAACAGATTAAAGCACTATGAGACCACTTTAACAAAAGAGAATTGTTAGACATGCTATGATGAATCTAACCTGCATTATAAAACATATAGTATCAAGTGAAATAAACTTGAAGTCTGCTTTTTTTTCGGTTTAACCTTTTCAGTTGGTTTCTGATTTCAGATTTAACAATCTTCAACAAAAGAAAAAGGAAAGGAAAGTTTAATTATGACACCATTGTAAAAGAATTGCATTCTGAGCGATGCAAAAAAACTGGATGACAACAACCTACCTCCTCACAAACCAGTAAATGTCCACTCCTGATTCGTGAGAAAACACAACGGCAGATATGAAAGTTATAAAATTTACTTGCCCAGCTACGTAATTACAGTATTCATCTGTCAGTAAGGAACAGAAAAGGAGCAAGTAGCGTATTAAAAATTTTTTTGTTTTGAGACATGCTTTAAGAGTAATTGGAATAGCACAAGAAGAAATACCTTACGTCTTGTCTACAGTAGCATTGTTCTGTTGCTTTGATTAATTGTAATAAAGTTTTAAGATGCATCACTGGATGTGTCAGTTTTAATAATGTGTATGGTAGTAGATGATACATTACATTGCCTTCAAAAAGTATTTGATCTCTTCAGCTCCATTGGTGAAACACAACTATTTGTTAACTTAGTCCATAAAATCTTCAAGTAATTGTTAAACCCTAAATATGCCCCCAAACACTCATTTAATGTTTATTCGTACTGTACAATTCACACTGAACTGTCGCCACTTTCAAACCTCCCACCTCAGAGTACAGCGGTACTTCACCATCCAAAGACGTGCTTTGTGTTCTCTCCATAGTAACAAAACTTTTAATTTTTTTAGATGGAGATGCAACTGAATTTTGTTTATATTTGTTACAAAATAAGCAAATAGTTTTTCTTAACAATTTATCTCTAAAATGTATACACACAGTAAACACCCACTTTAACACGGATCAGCAGTTTCAGATCATCTGAACAAGTTCAGTTTAGGGCTGAAACGATTATTTGAGTAACTCGAATGATTCGATTACCAAAAAAAAATGTTCGAGGCAACTTTGCCTCGAGGGTTCGTTTAATTTGTTACCAAAGTCCACCTGCCGCGTGTGACCCGGGGAACATGCAATTTTTGCTGCAGGGATTTTTTGCACCGAAGAGCAGCACACAGTTCAGAGCAGGAGATATGAAATAAAGCCCTGCCTGAGACTATTTTTTAATCCCGCTCCCGCAGAATTTCTGGCGATTCCCACCCACTCCAGCCCGGTCATGTATAAAAATATATTTTTAAGTTAAAAAACGATCAATGTTCTGTTATTGTAAGTTAGTGGCGCACACTGGCTGTGAAAAACGAAGAGAGCCGCAAAAGCACCTCTAGACCAGCTCGACCTCCTCATTCCTGTAGTGGATGGAAAACGTACCGAATATTGCCAACAAGAAAAAATAGGGCGGCAAAATTGTTTTTTAGTCTGTAGCAGAAAAGTCTTAAAGTGCATCAATTTTGCCTAAAAAGTAAAATAAAATTTTAATCCATATTTAAACTATAAACAAGTTTTGACCATTTAATGCTAAAAAAAAAAATATCAATAATGATTAATTCAAACTGATCAGCAACATTTAAACTCAGGACTGCAATAAAAAATATTTAAATGTAATTTTATATCATATAAACAAATCTTAAAGTGCATAACGACAGAGAAAATTACAAAATAACTAAATAACAGGACGTTTTTGTTTTCTTTACTGTTAGTAAGGATACAATGTACATCGTAAATGTTTCCCAGAAAGGTTGATCAAATGGTTTTAGTTCTGGAGCCAACAAGCCAAAGGTTTTACGTTTTGATCTACTAAGTGTTGAGTTTGAATAAAAACCTTTTTTTGTGAGGAATAACAGCCAATTGCTTGCTCATTTTAAGAAGCCCTTCGTGTTGCATAACACACTATTGATATACTTGTTTAAAAACACAAAAGTATGATTTATCCGATTACTCGATCGTCAGAATACTCGATTCCAAAAATATTCAGTTTCAGCTCTAGTTCAGTTTTCCCATGCCCAAACGAACCTGTCTACCAAGAGCCGAAAATGATCCATTGAACATGATGGCCTGCTCTGAATCACATCATGCAAGTGGTCAAGTGTATTGTGTGGAGAACCGATGACCCAATGTTGCATTATGGGAAGAAGGCAAAGCAGCAGATACAATGGCATGCTAAGAATGAAAGTGATCATTCTGTCATATGTGAACACACCACTGCACAGTGTGAACAGCACAAAATTCTTCCTCTGCATTTAACCCATTCACCAAGTGAAGCAGGGGACAGCCACAAACACGGCGCCCTCAGAGGTGCCTACCGGTCTTGGGAATCGAACCTGGACTTTCTGATCACAGGGCGAATGCCTTAACCACTAGGACTGCCCAAGATACTCTGGGTCCTGGCGTTTCTTGTGATGTCTCTTTGTTACGTACTACCTACACCCCTGTATTACCTGATGACAGTAATCTTTGTCTTCAGGATAATGCACAGCACACAAAAAAGAATGGTTTCAGAAACCTGAGATGCACTGGAAAACCCTGTCCAACCCATGTAAACTCCACCCACAAACATAATAACCTGCTTATAACACTTTGGTGCCAGAGACAGTACGCCTTCAAAGATTTTGTCAATCTCAGTGGGGTACAGCTGTATTGGTGGCATGAGGTGGATCTATACAGCATTAGGCAGGTGCTTTTAGTGTTACTGCTTAAATTTTTTTCTTGCCTTTGCATCAGTTGGCGGTTCACATGAAGAAAATATTACTTTTTTAAATAATGCTTTATTTAAACAAAGTATTATAAAGACACCCACAACTGCAAAGAGTTTCGCAGTTATTCTGCAGATTCAGAATCATGTCAACAAAAATGTTACCTTTTTTGGATGGTCATTTAACATTTCCACCTCTAAACCATTATTTAAATGTTTTTGAGGTTTGAAATATTATTTACACCGTGTTTAGCAGCTTGGAGGACAAACAGCACTTGTAGGGTCTTTTTTCCTTTTTACAAAAGCTCCAAGAGACTAAAAGGAGAATCCAACAGAACATTGAAAGACATGTGAGTCAAGAGTTGAATATTAACAGTAAAGGCATATAAAAGTGCGATAGATCGTCCACAATCACTTTTTAATGAAATAACCCAGTTCAAGTATTCTGGAAAAGGAAACATATATATATTTTTTGTAATAAAAAATAACCACTGAGCTATAAGTCCAGCAGACGCCTATCACTCTTGGTCATATAAAAGGTTGTGATGTTTGGACCACAGTGGACCAGAATAGCCTGGACAGTCTGTTTAACAGTAAGCCCACCACCACTCATCCATGGGGCAGAGAATTAAACCATAGCTGCCTCTCCAAAAGAGCATCTTTGAGCTGAACAATGTCCACTGGTAGTATTACAATTAATCCAATGTTTAATTTAACATTTCAACAGCATGACAGCTCATTTGAGGGGCCTTTAATACTGTGTTCCCACTGATTGTAGCCTAGATTAGTTTTGTCCAACACCCACTCTAAGACACAATGTGTTGAGTCTCAGGCCGTGGCAGGCGTGGGGCAGGGGAGGGGCAGAGCAACATCTGCGTTCTTGGCGTCTGTTGTTGATGTGTGGCCATCTTGTTCAGAAGATCCTAGGACGATTGAGAGCAAGCGGAAGTCAATATTCTGCCTCCGTCTATATTCAGAGTTAAAGATCTGGAGCTCAGTTAAATGTCTAGGCTTACCAGACTGTTCACTTAAAATAATGCAGTCATCATCTTCCTCTTCTTCAGTGTCTGCCTGAAACCCATCAGTTTCCATTGCCTCAGTCTGAGGGGTTCAAATCACAATGTTGCTTAACATTATCAGTATCAAATGACAAATTACAAAGCTGTAATAAAATAAGATTGTACCTGTTCAGGGTCAGCACATTTCTTCATGTATTTGGTGATAGAGTGGTTACTGCCACTCTTTCTCTTGTTGGAAGGGGTGGTGGACACAGAATGGGGTGTACCAGGAGAGGTGCTCTGTGATCCTAGCTGCTGCCCTGTGGGCTCATCTCGGGGCGTGTGGGCCCCAGAAGTGAGGTAAGTCCATTTGCAGGGTACAGACAGAGACTCCTGCCCAAAGCGTGCCAGGACTTCTGCGTGCACATACCAGCAGCACCTCCTGTAGGTTGAGCGCTTCTCATATACCGCATTTTCCTTAATTAGACGCTTCACATGAATCCTGATTAAAGATTTAAAGAGGATATATCAGAGCCAGGCAAATGAATTAGCAATATCTGAAACGGTCTATTGCGATGGCCATCAACATAGGCAATTCAAATGCCAGTAAATGTAATGTCTATTGGTTTGAAATACACAAAAGTATACTGGAGCTGGAACAAAAATGTAATACTTGTTTATTTAATACTCATTTTAACCAGTGGTTTTGTAAATCATCTTGTCCCACCGGAATTTTATAATCTTATGCAGAGTTAAAGATTTACACCTTAAAATATTTCTGCATCACCGCTACTATGTAGTTGAGCTGAATCAAGTCACAGTTCTTTTGCAGTCTCTTTATCTAATTCAGCCAGATTTTACGTTCTACATCTTATAAATATTTTGTTCAGATCAATGTTTTAGTAATACTGCACGTTCAGATCTTTTTGCTTTGTCCATTCACTCATGCTTGCAAGTGACCTATAGGTTATTAGCGTGATGTACATGTCCTAATCAGTAACATCATGAGAATGGATCATCCAGCACAAACTTTCAAAAAGATTATCAGACCTGATCACACTTAATGATTGGGGAAGATGGGGGAAAAGGCCAAATGCTTAAATACTTTTGGAACATCTATTAGTCACTATAATTATGCTGTACTAATATCTTAAGTATTGTTAATGTTAATATCTTATCATGTAGTCCTCATCGCTGACTTGGTCAGTCCAAATTTTTTTAATTTTTAATCTTTTGCCTGTCACCGAACCTTATATGCAATCCCCCAAACAACAAACAACTTTTTCGTGACATACTTTGCAAACACTTGTAATTGAAGTGATGAATTTAAACATTCTGCTTTGCTGGTGTAAGCAACTCCAAAGGCTAAATGTGTACTGCCTAATATTCTAAAGCCTAAAAGTTATGCTGAAGAAGCTAAAGCAATAAAGTGCAACTCAACTCACCTAGGGGGGACGTAGTCTGAGTTCTGGGGGCTATCAGTTGGTGAAGGTGTTTGCTGGCGACAGAATTCCTGAAACTCTGTGATGATAACCTTACTGCTGTTAACATTGCCATGCAGTAAGGGCAGCAGCTGGGAGAGCACTGGAAGACAAGCAGGGAAATGTGAGGCCTTTATCAAAAATTCATAATATTGAAATTATGATCAAAATATTGGCCTTTAAAATGCTACAAAATAAATAAATAATAGAAATGTGTATATATTCACCTGAAAAAGATCCTAAATAATCAGTTAACTGTATTCTTTGGCACAAAGTTCATTAAATATGAAAGTCGGAGGATAAATCCATTATTTACTGAAGTAAAAATGTAAATTTGCCTGACTACAACAGCCCACAACAGTCTCAAGTCAAAACACAAGCCAAAACACACAATCCAAACTCACATTGTTCTTTCCTTTGTTGGCGAGATGCATTTTCTTCAGGTGTGCTGGGCTCCTCTGTGTGCAGAGGTGCCAGCATGCAGACTGCATAGGGCTGCAACAACTGTGGTGAGGGTTTGTCTTCTTCCCACATGCAACCTATTACTACTGCCTCCAGGACCTTCAACTTCCTCTTAGACATCAGCTCATCCCACTCCCGAGCCTTCAGTTTCTGACGCACCTTCTGCTTCTCAGGGTCCCCACCCTCCTATACATACAGACATTTGTTTATATAACCACATTGGCATTGTCAACTTAAGTAATACTGTTCTAAAATGATCAACCCTGAATGCAAACGAACATAAAGAGATCAGCACAATTCATAATGGCTGCAGGCATTCACACCTCATCTTCAAGAGCTCCTTCCCCATCGGAAAGATAACCATGTGGTACAAAAAAGCCATCGTCGTCATCATCGTCCTCTCCTCCCTCATCATCATCATCCTGAGAAAGCACAAGCCGTCGTTATTTACAATACACTGCTGTGACCACATTAACAAAATAAAGTCTCAATTTGGCCTTTTTAAATAACTGGGCCTACAAAGTTAATGCCTTACATTTGAGACTTGATTTGACTCCTGGTTGGGCTAAGCCGCCTACCGTCAGAATCTGGTCACATTATCAAAGATGTATTGATGGTCATGGCTGATGCCAACAGGCAAATATTATACTAAAAACTAATTTTAAAAATGTTTCTAATGAAGCCTAGTTTATGCCTCAGGGGTTGCTGCTTGGTGTAGATGAAGTAAATTAGAACTATTATTATTATTAAACCAAACATTTGTAGTTATTCCTTTCTGGTAGGAACATCGTTTTGTTTCAGGATGTTGCGTATATGGCTGAAATTACTTAATGGTGCCAGCCTTTAAACAATGAAACGCAAACATACATCTTCCTGCCTAAGATTTATCTAGGGCTGCAACTATCAAATATTTTTGGAATCTAGTATTCCGTCGATTTTTTCACAGATTAATCGGATAAATCATACTTTTGTGTTTTTAAACAACTATATCAATAGCGGGTTGTGCAACATGAAAGGCCTCTAAAATGAGCAAGCAATTGGCTGTTATTCCTCACAAAAAAGGTTATTATTCAAACTCAACACTTTTATTAGATCAAAACTTAAAACCTTTGGCTTATTGGCTCCAGAACTAAAACCATTTAATCAGCCTTTCTGGGAAACATTTATGATGTGCATTGAATCCTTATTAATAGTAAAGAAAACAAAAATGTCCTGTTATTTTGTCATTTTCTCTGTCGGTATGCACTTTGAGATTTGTTTGTAAGATACAAAATTATATTTAAATATTTTATTAATATTATATAATATCTCCTGCTCTGAGCTGTGTGCTCTTCTTTGGTGCAAAAAATAGCATGTTCCCCGGGTCACCCGCGGCAGGTGGACTTTGGTGACGAATTAAACGAACATTTTTTTTTGTAATCGAATCATTCGAGTTACTCGAATAATCGTTTCAGCCCTAAATTTATCTTTTAAGTTTAAAATTCAAACAGCACAACTGACTTGACATTCCCACAATACATTTCAACACAATTTCAATCCAAATCCACCTTACCCCCTCACTGTGTGACAATGACTCTCCTGGTTCTTCCTCCTCCCACTCTTCATCGCTGTCCACCTCATAATCCAAACGTTCCTGTAATACACAAAGCTAATCAGGTCACTTACTTTCTACAGGGACAACACCAGGAAGCAGCTACAAAACTGGCATATCCACAAATTTGTGAGATATTGGCTTAGGCTTTACCTTGTCCTGCCTTAAAGGACAACGAGGTGATATGGAGGTGCTCTTCTTGCTCCAGGTGCCCCAGTAAGCAGGGCGATAGTTTTCATGAAACTGTAGAAGCTTCATGCGTCCGCAGGGTTTGCGGTCAGGAACGTCTTGTGATTTTGGGCCGTCAGTGACCACTAAACAATCACTGAATGCAAAAAAACACAGCTTTAGCGAGAGACAACAGGCAACACTGATGCAGAGCAGTTTCACTTACGCTAACAGGTCATGTAATAATTAAATTATAAATCCATCTTACCCCATAGTGTTTGTGTGCCTGGATTTGGTTCGGCCTGACTTGCGAGGTTTATGGGCGATCCAATCCTTCAAGCCTTTCAGGGAAGTGTCTTGTTCACTAAGGTTCCGATCAAGCTCCTCCAGAACAGCGTCATTACAGTGAACACGGGTCAATGGGGCCAAGATCATATGTTCTTTGATCTCGAAAGGTGCAAATTTCCCACAGACAGAAGCCAGGGTCTGAAAGCATGATGGTATCCAAACATATCTTTAAAAATTGTAATTAAACATTTTGCAGATTGGCAGATGAAGAAAATATTTAAAAAACAAGTCATGTGTAGTTTGTTTCCTACCTTTGGTGCCAACTGTGTCTTGGATTTCTGTAGGAATCGTGTGATCTCTGCTTTTTCAGCTTTGATTCGCTAAATAGATCAGGAAAGAGTTGAGTAACTAAACAGCTATTTGCAAGGCAACAGCTCTAAGCCCCTCAACACACCAACACACTCAAAAGTTATTTTGCCAACATTCTAAAGCACCAATACTCACCTCTTTTTCTTCTTTCAACCGTTTTTCCTCTTCTTTCTTTCTCTTCTCTTCAAGTTTAGCCCTTGAACAACAGGACATTAATAAGTGTCAAAAGATATTTAAATATCAGAAGGAAACTTAAGCTGGGTAACTCACTCTATCTTCACTTTACGCTGCTCTTCTTTTGCCCGCTGTCTTTCTGCCTTCTCTTTATCATCCCTTTCCTTTTTCTCTCGTCGTTCCTTTTCGTCCTTCTCTTTCTTTTCCTTTTTCTCCCTCTCCTTTTCCTCCTTCAGTCTGCGTGCTTCCTCCCTCTTCTTTTCTTTGGCGGCTCTTGCGTCCTGTTTCTGCCGCTCTTTCTCCTCCCGCTTTTGCTGCTTCTCGTCCAGTTCCTGAGCACTCTGAGGGACAAGGAAAGAATACATCATGACCTGAATACTGATTATCAGAGGGAAAAAAACTGACATATCAGCAATTAATACTGTTTCAAAAATCAAATTGCCCTCAGCTAACCAGACAAAGCTTTTACCTTGAGGGAGCGTCTTTTCACTTTTTTCTGCTCACTGTTCGTCATTGGCACCTACAGGAAGGACATTTTAAAAATGCATTTATAATCATGATGCAAGTATTTACAGCCACCAAGACAGATCAGTGAAAGGTAATTCTGAATGTGTAGATATTTTCAATTATGGAAAAAATTTTCAATTATGTAAATCCCGTAACTCCAGTGACCTTAGAACAATTTGACAGATTTAAAAATCAAGACAATTCTAAAGCATTTTCTTTATGTACTGTTCTTTTTCTATAGGTTCAGAAACTATAAGCAGGGTTCAGACACTTTTATGATGATCCACTGCAGAGATCCAAGAATTACCTAATATAATTAAGCAAGCATGGCTCATCACTTTTGTCTGGCCAGTTGGATATTTTAGGACAGACCTCATAGTAATTCAGCAGTAGAAAATGGACATGATATACTAGTTCCATAATACAGAGCCTGCTTTGGAGATAAACTTTGCCTTTATCTGAATCAGTATTAATATTTTTCTGCTTTTTATGTAAGAAAATCTCTCACCTTCTCTCCTTTAATCTAAGAATATCAAAAGGACAATCATCATAAAAGTAAACAAACAACTAAAATGCAATATGACAAAAGGTTTTAGAAAGCATTGTGGGTGGTTTACAGATGAACATTCTTCTACTCACAGAGGCAGGAGTGGCCGGTGTGCTTTTGCTTGGCTCTGGTGAGCTCTCAATAGCTGATGCAGAGCTGGTGGACGCAAGAGACAAAGCAGATTCGTTCTGACTCTCTTCAGCCTCTTGCTGCTGTGGCGTCTGAGGTTCAGGCTCAGTTTCACCCTCCAGAGTGAGGTCTAACTCTGCTTCACTTGTTTCCATATTTTCTTCTGAAGACTGGGAGACAGCAGAGGTCATTTCTGCTTCTTCTGCCTGCTCAGCATTCTGACCGTTCTGTGCAGCATCACCCACAATGGGGCACAAAGCCTCCACAGGAGCAGAAGGCTGTTCCTTGACAGCATCAGTAGAGTTAGAGTCCTCTGTTAGATCAATAACACCAAAACTAGAGCCAACCGGGGGACGCTTTCTCCGACTCATGAAACAATCAAGGGGCCCACGTCCATTTACCAACGCAGGTTTACTCTGCAAGGGGAGGGAGGATGTATCTACTTCATTCTCCCTATCCAAAGCACTAGAATCAAGGGTAGGTAAAGCAGTAGGTCCCATTCTTGTTCTTTTTGTCTCCCTGCTTTCCTTGGGCTCTGGGTTCAGTCGTTTAAAGGGGAGACGAGCTGCAAAGGGAGGAACATACATTTAACTTAAATACAAATAAACAAATACAGAATTTGTATAACAATTAACATTTTTCCATAGACAATAATGACTTACGAAATTGCGACCATTTTGGTCGCATATGCTCCCGAAATTTAATCTATGCGACCTTAAAATATATTTGGGAGCGTCGATGGGAGTGCATGTAATTGTTGTCGTGTGACCTTTTTTTAATTTCTCTAAAAAATGTTAACAGTATATGTGTGTTCTGTGTGTATATGTGTGTTCTGAATGCTGTTACGGTGAGCGTTCTGCCGTTGAGATTTTAGATTGGTTAATAATAGCTGTCAATCACTCAGTCAGGTGACGGTGCTAACTACAGTGTGGAAATGTAAATATAAAGAGATGAAGAAGAGGGAAAATGAAAAGAACATTGACAGATTTCTTTTGCAAACCACCTAAAGTTACAAATAATGGCGCTGGTGATAGTGATCATGTGGTGAATGTTGAT
>JBBJLR010000040.1:10368751-10394143 GCA_037577145.1 Brachypetersius gabonensis | reverse complement strand
CACAGCATATGTAAAGTTTCAGTGACTTGTTGTAGCTGGTTGTTGTTAGTGTTGATTGGTGTAGTTTTTAAATTAAAGAAATCTGTTAATATACAATTTGTAGTTGTGGTGATCATTAATTTTTGCTGGGTGCTCCTAACTTTTTGAAGTTGGGAGCACCAGTGCTACCAAGTTAAAAAGTTAAGTTCGAGCGATGACTTATATAAAAGTTCATTAAACTGTACATCTCAGCACTGTTTTTCCACCGATGGCTTATGTCACAATGACACATTTTAAAATGTCAATTTTAAAAAAGATTGCACATAGTACATCTTTAATTTCTCTTCTCTTACATAAATATGAGGATCTAACAGCTCAAATCCATGGACTATTCCATACAGCAGTTGACAAAATTACCTTGAACAAGCTTCTTTGTGGCAGTATTTGCTTTGTCCGCACAGTCCATACCTACATTGGAAAACAACATTTTGGATGGTCAGTTTTAGGATTGCCTCAAAGATTAGTAAATGGTAACACTGGTCAGGGTATGTAAGAAATTGCCACAAATACACTTGTAAATGTAAACAGTAAATTATGACAGCCAGGAAAGGGTAATACAATTTACAATTTTTAGGAGTTCACATTAATAAAAAACTTTTAGGAAGTGCCATTAGCTTCAAGTAATTATGTTTTAGCCTAACATAACGTGTGTGTAACATCCCACAGCAGTTCCATACACTAAATAGTTTTTAATGACTCCAAAATGTACAGACAGACATCTTAGTGCTGACTTGTAACAAAAACGTTTTTCCCTCTCCCGCCATTCAGCGAATCCATTATGCAGCTCGCCTGGCTGTGCTTAGCTGGCTCCTCACTTCACCACCTAGAGCTGCCTCTGCTTGAACTAGATTTAGTCCCATCAACTCAGAAAGCTGTTAAGAGACCACTCGAAGTGAACGACATGAACGACTTGCTTTGTTAAACACATCAAAACCTCAATTACATGTATAAAACCTAATAACAAACCTACGAGAAACACTGTTTACGACGGCGTGTGAAGAACTGATATAATAATTACCATCCAATGGACACGTTAACCCACACGATCAAAAACCACGTTTTTAAAATATTTTAAAGATCTGAAAAGGATACACGAAGAGTCTGAAATAATACTCTGTGTAAAAGATCAGCAGCCTTTGCCTGAGTTAGATTTAGTCACAACAACCCAGAAAGACTTTACAGACTCCTGGAAGCGAGCAACCAGTCTAAATCGCTTCGTTTAACAAAATATAAGCTCCTTGACACTTATAAACGTTAGATCTTACAAAAACGCTTGCTACGGCGGGTAGATTATAGGCGTTGCTAGTCTTTTTGAAAACAAATAAACAAGCTAGGTCAGCTAAGGTTAGCATTCCCAATCCTACAGGCGTCAGTTGACATTAGTTTTCGTTCTCAGGCTGTGCAAAATTAAACTGACTTCATATTTTTAAAAGCACATTAGTGGAAAAACTTACAAAAGTCACAAAAGTAGCTTGAATTAGCTTTGCTGGCTAAACGACCAAGTAGTTTCAAGGTTACAGACAAATCTCTCAAGTGTTCGTGTTGACATTAAGAGTTGACAATTATCAGGCATGGAAAAATTAAACTGCCTTTATGTTTCAAAAAAAGCACCTTACAGAGAAACTCAGATAGTCACAAAACTAGCTCAGATTAGCTTAGCTTCAACGTACTTTCAAGACTTGTTAGCAATTTAGCAAGCCTAATTAACATTTCTGTTGATTTTATGTAAATAACAAAGTTGGCAGCGAACTGTTCTAAGATTTTCCGTAGAAAATAAGACAAACAAATGTAGAAAATGTCGTACTTCTGCGCGGCGTGGAGGCTAAAAGCCCGTCCGCGGCTGGGTCCTCGGCCGCCAGCATCATCACCACCACCATCCGTCGGGTGACTTAGCACCTTTCTGCTAGCCTAGCAACGCAAACAGCGGTAAAAGCAGCCCGTGGAGTCAAAACAAGAATGTTTTTTGACGCCAAAAGGAAACCTCCGACGTTTTCATTGATTTGACAATTCGAAAATTTTATAAAATATTTTTAAAAATAGCTCCTTTCCTCACTTTCACTGCTACTCGACTATTTACTCCTTCCCTTCTGACCGTTTCCCCGCGGCTTCACTCAGAATTGGCGGGAGCTCGGCGCGAGCGTGCATCACCACCTCTGATTGGTTAGTCGGGCGTTTCGTCACCACAGACGAAACACCCAAGGCGATTGGTCCCCTCTTTTCCATAGCAACGGGCCTTGCGACGTAAACTCTCACTCACGGCTGTGAATACAAATACAGTGGACGCCTAATAAACTGAAGATACCACTATATGGACGAAAGTATTGGGGCATACATCTAATTACTTGAGCATAGACATTTTTTGGACGCCATCATGCTTTCAACTTTGTAGACGCTATTTGGGGAAGAAACTTTTCTATTCCAGCATGACTGTGCCCCAGTGGTCCATAAAGACGTGGCTAGATGAGTTTGGTGTGGAGGAACTTGACTGGGCCGCACAGAGCTCAGACTCTGGGATGAACTGGAATGGAGACTGTGCACAAATTCCCACAGAAACTCAAAAATCATGTGGAATACCTTCACAGAAGAGTGGGAGGTGCAAAGGGTCGATCAATGTCAAATTAAAGTCTATGTATTTGAAAGCAATATCATTAACGTCTTTGTTGGTGTAATGATATGGCGTCCCAGTATTTTTGTCCATATAGTGTATTTTGTAACTAATATAAATAAAGTGAGTGAGGGTTTCGGTACAGGAGAGGGAGTTTCAGGGTAATACAAACAGGACGTTTGAATATAAGGCTTTGAATAAAACATCCAGCCTCCTCATACCAAACTGCATCTGTGCTTTTAAGTAGGGTTCTGTGACTGCAACTGATAGTGTAAATGCATGTGGTAAGTTCTGATGTTTTTTTTATTGAGTTAAAGAAAATAGTGTTTAATGATGCTTTCATGTTTTCAGGGCACTTCACAATTATCCTCACATCATTTGATAAAAAATACTTTTAATACATAAAAAGACCAATTTCACAAATTGTTTTGACTTGAACAAAAGCACATTAGCAAATTATGAATGCTAAGAATGTAAGTCTAGAGTATCTCCATTGAGGTAAAAGAGCCTAAAGGATAACACACAGACTGAAGTGAACTGCTTTTGGTCTCATTTATATTTACTGATCTTTGTTATGTGCAATAACTCACTCGTATCCACCAGCTGTGTTTTTAGCAAATCACTTAACAGTCAGTTGATGTAATTTAGCCAGGAGAGCACTAGTGGGGTCAGGTAGTGAAGTTGAACAATCAAAAACTTGTCCCTGCACTACTTTTGCATTATATGATCAAAAGTATTGGGACACAGTTTGGGATAGGCCCCATACTTCCAGTGAAGTACAATAATCTTACTGCTTCAGCATAATAAGACATTTTGGACAACAACATGCTTCCAGCTTTGTGGGCACAGTTTGGGGAGGGCCAGCATGAATGTGCACCAGTGCACAATTTAAGTTCCATAAAAATATGGTTGGATGAGTTCGGAGTGGAAGAACTTGACTAGCCCACACAGAGCCCTCAACCCCATCCAACACCTTTGGGACGAATTGAAACTGTGAGACTGTGAGACAGGCCCTCCCATCCAAAACCTCATAACTACGCTACAGAATGAATGGACACAAAATCTCACAAGGGCGATCAACCCCATATTAAAATCTGTGTATTTGAATGCAATGTAATTTAAGTCCATTGGTGTAAAGACTGTTGGATTTTACTATCGGAATATATAGTTTGGAGGAGTATGATGAAGAATCCTACTTAACACATCGAAAAAATGTTTTTCATGAACTATGCAAAATAGTTGAACCCAAGTTGCCTCTCCGTCAGTCACAAGTCCCGACAGCCCCACCCTTCGCTAGCCCACCTGTGGGACTTGTAGTCCATTGCTTCCGCAACCTCAACAGACAGACTACAAGTTAGAACTACATTTCCCACAAACTTGACGATAGGGCTAACCGTTATCCACGGGACTGGCAGGGCTCTGCATACTGCATCCTGAAGTGAAGGTCCTAACAGGTAGGAAAAACTACGTTAATTATGTTTTGATAAAGTAATTGTGATCCTGGGGATATCTTTTCGTCTTTATCTGTGATATAGCACAACGCAAAAGCTAGTTTGTGTCTTCGGAGCTTCGTTTTACTGCTAAAAACGCAGCCTGAACCTGCAGTAACGGCTCCTCTGTTAAACAGGCCAACTTGGCTTTCTAAAAGGTTTAACTACGGATTTTAAGTTTTGGAGTGTAGCTACGAGGTTTGAGCAAGGTTTGTGATAATGCCAATGCTTTAGCAGTTGGAAATTCGATTTTCACCCCTTTTTGCTTTCTGTCTTTGGAGAAGCACATACACCAGAATGCTGTCCGACTCCTCCAGTGAAAGTAAATTTGACTTATCCTGAACACGCCACAGGATTTACAAACGTATTCAAACCTCTAAAACATATTTTTGAATGTTGGGTATTCATCAGGGACGCCCCCCTAAATACACAACGTCATGCTTCCAACTTTGTGGAGACAGTTTGGGAAAAGTCCTTTGCTATTCCAGCTTGACTGTGCCCAAGTGCACAAGACAAGCTCCATAAAGACATGGCTGGATGAATTTGGTGTAGAAGAATATGACTGCCCCACACAGAGCCTCGACCTCAACCCCATCCAGCACCTTTGGGATGAACCTGACCTCATAAATGTTCTACAGAATGAATGGGCACAAATCCCCACAAAGAGTGGAATCTGTTATAGCTGCAAAGAGGGAGCCAACTTCACATTAAATCTGTGTATTTGAATGCAATGTCATTGAAGTCCCTGTTGGTGTAATGGCCAGGCCTCCTAATACTTTTGTCCATATATTGTAGTTGTAAGCAAGTGAAAGGGCAACTTTGAAATCATCCAGAATTTAAAACTGGTGTGTTTTGCTGTGTTAGTCTTGTGCCTAGTAATATTAGAGACTGACCAGATTGATCCGGAGGCCCAACTCTGTTCTTGGATGCCCTCTGGACCCAGTGGAGGTGATGAATGACAGGAGAATGTTGGCAAAGCTGCCATCCCTGTTGGACAACATCTCCCACCCCATGCAGGAGACTCTGACTGCAGTGAGCAGCTCCTTCAGTGGTAGACTGCGGCACCCACGATGTGGGACGGAGAGATTCAGCTGGTCTTTCCTTCCAACTACTGTCAGACTCTATAACAAAGACCTTGCAGATGACTGCACACGTGCAGACAGACACACACACATCCAATACACAGAGTAGCTTTTGCTCTTATGTGCAATATGTGCATTTGCAATATTAGCAATTGCTAAGTGCATTTTAGAATGTGCAATTTTTCTGGTGCATCTCTAATACTAAGCTACTGTCAAGGCCTGTCACTCCTTTGTGTACCTATGTGTGTGTATCTATAGTGTTCTTATTTGTACTTATACATCCTATATCCTTACTGTGTGCATGCATACTTCCCCAAGCCTGCATTTTGTCTCACTTTTAAATGTGCAATTTAGTCTTACTTACAGTTCACACATATATATGTATATTTTTTCTATACAGATGTGCATATTTATACTCCTATATTTTATACTGTACATTTTATACTGATTTTATACTGTACTGTACATTTTATTTTTATTTTCTAGACTGTACATTGGAACATATTATTTTATTATTTTAGTTTTTCTTAATTTTGCTGTTCTTAACTTTGTACGATCCACTTTCTGCCATAACCAAACAAATTTCCCACTTGTGGGACTAATAAAGTAATATAAACTAATAAAACTAATAAATCTTATCTTAAATAAATCATTTAATATCAAAGAGGAAGTTATTGTTTTCTGTACTCCTTAATTGGTATATAATTATAAAATAACTTCTGAATAGAGAAAAAGAAAATGCAGTGTGCTTTCTTATTCACTGACTTCAGGATTTTTTTTACATAGGCCATTCGTTACAAATATAAAATATTGACTAAGTACTGTGTAAGGCTTCAGTGAATTGTAGAAGTCGCTTTAAAAGTTTTTTTGTGTGTATGTGTATATATTAGTAAATGTTTGTGTGTATATGTGCAGACATACATGAAACAATTGATGCATATTTATTTCAACAGAATGATATGTTTTCTTAAATCTTTTAACATTTTTCAGAGGTCACACAAGATCACAATGACAGGTGAGTCGTGTGATGTGGTTACATTATTGACCTTATTCTTCTAAGCAAGAGTACAGAATTATTCCAAATGAGATCTTCCACTTTTTCCTTGTTTTCAGAGCGTGCTAACAACTTCCCACCCCTGCCTGCATTTTTCCGCATTAAGCCATGTTTCTACCAAAGCATTGATGAGGAAATCCCTCAAGCTCATCGCCAGCTTGTTCGACGAGTTTACAACCTTTGGAGCTGTAAGCAACGCAGATTTCACCCAATCCACTTAGCTGTCAAATTCAGCCTAATAATAATGGATACTGATGTGTAATTAGTAAAGACGAGCACTGGAACTCTTCTCTGTTCAGGTACATAAGTGGTGTAACAAACTTCCACTCGCTGTTTATCACTGTTTAAATGCTGGCTGAAGACCTACCTGTTTAAGAAGCATTTACATGAGCACTAATGCAGCACTGGCATAGCATTTTCAAATGGCTTTTCTTACACTGCATTTCTATTTTATAGGTATTAACACTAACTGTTATTCTAATATCTTCATTCAAACGGATTTTGCACTCTGACCAATTGTACTAGCTTTAAGTAACTTCTTTGAGTAGACAGCAGAGCACTTTTAGGAAGTCACTCTCAGTTGCTGTATTGAATGTAATATTTTTGTGTTCATAGTGTACTCCATTACGCTGTGCGTCAACGTGGTTTCCTGCATAGCCTTAGTGGCTGGAGGTGGTGGAGCAATTAACCTTGGCCTTGCTCTCCTGTGGCTCTTACTGTTCAGCCCCTGTAGTTACATCTGCTGGTTCAGGCCCCTTTACAAGGCATTCAGGTAAGACCACTCCAGAAGAAGTGATGACATTTACCAGGTTTAACAATTAGTCAAATAAAAATGAGAACTTATTGCTTTATCTCTTTCCACAGGGCTGACAGCTCATTTAACTTCATGGCATTCTTCTTCATTTTCTTCCTTCAGTGTGTTCTGGCTTTCATTCAGACCGTAGGAATACCTAATTGGGGTGCATGGTGAGTCTTGGCCTAAAACATTCAAAATTAAGGTGGGCAACATGGTACTGTTATTGTCATTAATTATATCATAATACACTTTCCTGAGCAATTAATGAGCACTGACCAGCTGCATGTTTCGTTAAAACAGAGTATAATTAGTTTATTTTTTGGTTATCACGGTATCTGATTCATGAATAAAAATCATTGCATGCAGTCTGCTGTAAAGTGTCAATCCTCAAAAGAGCTACATATTGAGATGTGTTGTGAAAATGTCTAAGTATGTGTTTACCATGTTGTCCGCCTTTTAGTTAAAGATTCTATTAAAGCAATTTTATGACAGCCGAGACCATTTGCTTCATGCAGGCTTTCTTGATCAGGCCTTCTTTACCAGTGATTATGGACTTCATTATTGTCTCCCATCGGTGTATTTACATGGATTTGCGAGTAATCGTAAATGATTTTATAGTTATCTCAAAGTGTCTAACTGTAACTGGGGAAACGCACAGAATACACTAAAGCAGTAATAGCTGCTCTTTGCACAGCACCAGGGTTGAAGGTATAGTTTTTGCTCCTGATGTATAAATACAAAAAATGTATTCTATTTTACAATCGCTTTGACATTATTTTACTTTGTTCTTAACAGCGGAATCAAAGTCTTCTCATATTGGTTCATTATCAGCTGGCCATGCTGAGAATGAATGAATAGCAGGAATGTTGCACTTGGGTTGACCTATAAGAAATACCCAAGGTTTCTTTAAACATAATGGTTGTTAAATGATTTTTAAACTTTTGAAGATCCACCTGAGAGAGCTACAAGTATGCCCAGTACTATGCAAAAGTCTTGGGCACCTATGCAAATTGTTTTAATTGTTTCATTTTTCGTAGCGTGTGATAATGCGTCTTACTGCTAGCAAAGTTAACATTAGAGTAAATACAAACAAACAAGAAAGCAGTAGACTTTTTTTTGTCAAAGTAGTTGATATTGTGTGAGCTGATGAGGAGAACACAGGCTTGGTTCTAATTTCTCCTCAGTTCTTCCAGCTGTTGTTTGAATTTGTGAAATTTCATCATCAGCTCCTAATTTAATTTAATGAAGGACTGATTCAGTCAAACCAGGTTTCTGATGGAAACTACAAGTAATACTGGACTGCCACAAGAACACAGAAATACAGTGCATAATCATGATTTACTGTGTAATGTTTTGTATACATTTGTTTGTTTTATTTAGTATATTTAGTAATGTGAAAAAACACATCTAAACAGTTCTGAAATATTTTCATAAGTGATTAAGACTTTTTCACAGTCCTGCAGGTGAAAGATAAAAGACCTGGTAATGACTAACCTAGTGTTGTCCTCTCTCTCGTATGCCTCTCTAGTGGCTGGATAGCAGCAGTGACGTTTTTCCAAACTAATGTGGGCTCTGCTGTGGTTATGCTCTTTTCAACTGTTCTGTTCACTATAAACACAGTACTTATGGGCCTGGTTCTCATCAGGGTGAGTTGGACACAAAGCACATTTCGGGCCTATACACTTTATATTAATCCTTCACATGTGTTGATGACTATGGACAAGATGTTTAATTTCCCATATCAAAGTATAGAATCAGTCACATAAGCTGTACTTAGGCAAACTTTGGTGTGGGATAATTACTGCAAAGTAAATAAAGTGGTGAGTCTTGCATGTTTTATATATCTCAGGTTCACCGGCTTTACCGTGGGGGTGGAGGCAGCTTTCAGCGGGCCCAGGAGGAATGGAGCTCTGGAGTATGGAAAAGTGCCCCTGTGAGAGAAGCTGGTTTCAATGCCATCGCTGAGACCGGCCCAAGTCTGCCCCAGTATCCTGCCTCTGTGCCCAGTTATCCAGAGAGTGGGCCGTGGTGATACACTATTCCAAACTCCAGATGGAGCCAGAGTGCTGCTTTTCCCCTGCTCAAAGCAGAGATCTCAAAAACATCATGCCTCCACATGAATGACATAACACTGAAGGGGTGAAACCTCAAACACTGCAGAAAGGGGACTAAGCAACCTATATAGTCCACTGTACAGTTCACAAATGTTGCCAAAACAGTTCCATGACACCTCAGATACATGTGGAGGGATGTAAATAATGTTACTGGACCGTCATGCAGATAAGGTACTGCTCACTCAAGTTGTGGCAGCTTTTGAAATCTTTGGGAAAAATTGCATCACTTAAGAAATGGCAGAACATTTATTTTGCAAAGTGATTCTTTACACCCCATTCTGCTCCTCAGCTACTCTGCAGCCATGATTCATTCTTTGATCTTTTGCTGGAAATGATTTAGGTTTTAAAAGAACCAGATACGGATTAAGATGGTATTGTGCATTTTTCAGAAACTGACATGACTGGCAGTAGCTTTTTATATATTTACAATGTCGCATGGCTTTTTAAAGTTGCAAATTTTACTCTTAAATGCAGTTCATGCCTTTTTCTATCTGCTGTTTTGTGCCTGATCTCCAAAATGGAGATGCGCCTTAATTTTCCTGTTGTGTCATTCGTAAAGAATTCTCTCTCTTGAGTTGCCTGAATTTCTGCTTTTCTTCAGGTGGATATTGCCACATCCATTTCATGCAGAATCATTATTTTTTGCTCAGTGAATTTCTTACTGTCTGCTTCCAGAGACCAACTGCTCTTGATTTCAGTGCCCTGCTGTTAAAGTAAACATTTCTTAACCAGTGTCTATCACATTTCAACGTGTTCCTATTTGGAGCAATATGTTTACAGAGTGGCCATTTGAATATGGGTTTGAGACATTGTGAGCATTTTTTTTCTTTATTTTCACCTCTGTGGGACCACTAGAGGTTGATTTTTATTTTTTTTTTGATCTCATCTCAACTGATATGTTAACTGACAACTAACATTAAATATGTTTGACAAGATTCTGTATGCATCTTAAATATGTAACTGACTGAAGGCAATTTAATAAAAACATTCCTTTTCAGATTGAATGGTTTTCTTCTTAGTTTGTTATCAGCTGTCTTTTAAAGTGGTCACCCTTAAGGCTGGACTATGGTTATAGTTCCATCACTTTATGGTTTAGTGTAACTGGATGCACCTTTGGTTCTTAGCATCAGGACCAACAGTGTTATCTCCTATAAATCCAGTTGTCATGGGCCTAAATTGCACAGACGCTGCCAAAATCGAGCAATAAGAATGTGCAGATGCAATAGAAAAAGGAACCTGGCCAGACAATGGACCGAGTAGATGACTAGAATATTTTATAAAAGGTGAAATGGGAATGGCTGGATGTATTCTGGACTAATATAAGACCAAGCACCCCTAAAAAGTAGATGCTTCTTAACTGAAGCATTTCAGTCTCTGAATTAGACTATTAAAAGTCCCATATAGGAAGGAAACCAGCAGCATCACAGCCTTGGCAGAGAATCATGTCAATGGTGTTGACATTCAATGGATTTGCAAAGAAAGCATTAAACAGCAAGTTTAATTAAGGGTTGATTGTTCTGAGATCTGCATGATCTCAAATTAAAGTTACCCTTCTACACTCTAAACTCACAGTCATTGTCTCATGTCAAACTTACAGGAGTACAGAGCCAGAGCTACAAATGGTCCAATTACTTTCATTTACTGTACTATAATATTAAACGGAGGGCAACTGGGGGTGGTAGTAGCCTAGTGGGTTAAATACTTGCTTGTGAACCCAATGACCACAAAGCTGCAGGTTCAAACACCGTTCTACCATTGTGTCCTTGAGCAGTGCTCTAGTACTGTCTCTTCAACTACTTTTGCATATGTTTGAACCAGGCTTGGGTCAATCCTTTTCCCATAGAGTCTCACTAAATAAGCTCCTATCAGCAAAGAGAATCATAAAATACACAGCTACTAAAATAACAGGTAATTCCCAAAATGAGGCCTTGGAATTCATCATCCCACCACTAAAAAAAACAGGATTTTGATTAAATGTATTCAGATTTCCTTGTAATTAATTTATTTCATGCTTTATCAGTGTGTGCACAATAACGTGGAAGGGATTTTCCCAACAGACCAGCAATGACAAATTTACAGGCCTTATCCTTTCACCCCAATGTTCAACATTCCGTGTCCTCCCATCCCCCACTGCATGCACTGACCAAGTAAAACGCGGCATGGAGTTCACTGAGGAATGGGCACAATTGATTTTTCCCCATTATTCGAGGTTGTTTGGTAGAACCATCGGTCCAATCTCTTCTTAATTCAAAATGTATGTGTTCTGCTGTGTGCTTGAAACATTTTATATTGAAGAAAAAACTCGTGCTTGTTTAATTATAAGGGGGGTTCCAATGATTACTAAGGCAGAAATTAAAACAAAGCGGTTCATTCCTCAATGTTGGGCTCGTCACAAGCCACGGTAAGGATTTTGAGGCACGGAATGGAGTGGACAGAGCCACGCGCTCCTTTCCACTTCGCGCTGAATGCCCAGTACTCTTGTTGGAGTTGGCTTGAAAATATAGCGGGTTTTCGCTCTCGCTCCTGACTATTGAAGCGGGCAGGGATGGGGATGGGACTCAGACAGCCCCCGGGCCGGTTTAACACCACCAGCGGCCTGCGAGGACGGCAGACCTGCCTGAGAGTCGACTAATTTCAAATCGGTACTGTCTCTTTAAACGCGGGAAACCACGCCTCGCTGGCATTAGGACCGGCTACTTTCTGAGGTAGAAGGCACTGATTGGTCGAGCGAAGCTGTCTTCGAACGTGATCCGGCCTTTTGATTGGCTGGCTGCGGCTCGCCTCAGGACTCTCGCTGCTTTGTGAAGATGGCGGCCGAACTGGTGGAAGCGATGGTGAGTGGACGGAGCGCGTTTCTTTTGCTTTAAGTGTAATAAAAGCGTTTTCCGAGGCCCTACAGAGGCTGGTCGACGCGCATTCACACACCTGCAGAAGTGGGGAATACCGGTCGGCAGTGGTTTCGGCCCCTCTGGCCATCCGTAAAGTGCGTTGGCAGTTGTGTCTGAGGCTAGGCTAGCTATCGGCTAACGTTAAATGAATGATGGGACTGTTCAAAACAGAGACCTGCTCCACTTCTCGGAGCGAAAACTTAAACTCCAAGGCTGCCTTTTAGATAGATGCAGACCCCAATTAACAGCCTCATGACCTGTCAGGCTGCAAGTCTGACAACAAATATTAAAGCTGAGAAATGAGTCTTATTCTGTTCATCCGGTGACTCCCGCCTCCAAAATAGCTCTCCACAACACCTCTCCATGCTGCTGTACATGTGTTTATGAAGTACACAGTAAGCATTTTAGTCACGATTACTGTTTATTATAATTTTACATAAACCCACGCTCTAGAATTTAGTTTGTGATTTGACGTTAAATAAAACTGACGCGTTGATGAACTGATTTAAGTAAAATGGCCTTTTATAGTCCCTTATAAACACAGCACAGCCCACATGGTGAATAATGTGATTTTTTTTCTCTCTCTACATTTAACCCATCACCAAGTGAAAAAGTGGGCAACCACCAGCATGAAGAAGTGTGTGGGAACGTACCATGCTAAAGGATAATTCAGTGGTTCCACCAAAGTTATGGGATTCGAACCCATAACCCATGTCTTCTTATCTCAGGGGCAACTTGCTAACCACTAGGCCACCAGCTGCCCCCTAAAAGTAATAAAAGCTGGTTGCTTAGGCAGGATAGCCCTTTTTAAGTCAAGTGGATCTGCAGAAGAAAGCTGCATATAAACATTATTGATTTTTTTGGAGGCAAAAGATCTCCAACATGCATGGAGAGCATCATGCAAGCAGTGGTCTATTTTATAAACTTAACATTATTACCTGTTTTCATTTTAAGGCAACAGTGGAACCTTGTTCCATTTATTCCTCCTTTGAGTGATCATTTTTGTGTTTCTTTCTTTTTTTATTCTCCATTCTGCACATCTGTTTCCCCTGTGGCCAGAACATGGTGAAGAGTTTCCGGGTGTCTGACCTGCAGACGCTGCTGGCCTCCATGGGACGCAGTAAAAGTGGGTTAAAGCAGGACTTGGTGGGTCGAGCCTTAAGACTGGTCCAGACCGAGTACAGCCCGGAGCTGCTGAAGAACGTCCGGCAGCTCTACGAGACACGCTTTCCCAAGGCGTCTGGATGGCTAGCTGCACGACGCCCAGAGGGGGTACCAGCGGTCTCCTACCCCACCCTCAGCACCACCCCCCGAGGCACAACCCAGGGCACAGACTACCTCAATGGCATGCCCAAGCTAGCCGCTCCACCTGCAGCCGAAGTTAAACTAGTGTCCTTGCCCTTCTACCATAACATAGAAACATTGTTGCCACCCACGGAGCTAAGTAAGCCATGTTTCTTCAAGTGTCACTAGTTTTTCGCTGACGTATTTGTTACCAATTAGAGGTCCAAAAGCTGACGTTAGACCCTGTCCAATCTTGCCATACTTTGCAGTTGCCCAGAACAGTGAGAAGCTACAGGATAGTCAGTGCGTTTTTGAATTAACACAGAGCCAAGTGGATCAGATCCGAAACTCAAGGTGAGTGTTTGCAGGGAATAAATAAATTATTGGGTAGATCCCCTTTATCGATTGTTGACAGTTTACTAGATAAGATGGATTGTTGACAGATTACTGGATAATTCCTGGCATATAAAATCAAATGGAAAATAAGTTTTCTTTTCTTCTGTGTTCAGTGAAATTCGCCCAGGGGTCAAATCGGTCCAAGTTGTTCTTAGGTAAGTATTGTAGCTTGTGGTGCTGAATTCAGAAAGAAAATTGTGGCAAGCTGTTCAATCAGAGCTGTATGAAAACAGTACCATAGAAAATGTGCTGTGGAACAATGAATATTCCTTGTTATTGGTCTATTTCAGAATCTGTTACACAGACTCCATTGGTGTTCAGGAGGATCAGTATCCCCCCAACATTGCTGTTAAAGTGAATCAGTCTTACTGTCATGTTCCTGTAAGTATATTTATGGTCATTCCTTGAACTTGTGTTTAGGGAGCTTTCGTGGAATGGTGCACTTCTACAATGATGAACGTTTTTTTAAGTTTAGTTTTTGCCTTATGATTTTTATGACAAGTCTTCCCAGCTAACTTGTACATGAACGTTCGTTCTAGAGGCAGTGCTTGCAATCGAAATAAGTCTTTGTTTATCCTTTCAATGTAAAGTTACTGGTTAAAAAGAAAAGAGTGCCATATTCTCAATATCTTACTTTGTACTGTGGATGCCCACCCCCCCTTTTTTTCTTTGCGTTTCCTGTGTTTTTTAAAAAAATATTATTTATTTATTTGCCACTGTCCTTTCTAGGGCTACTACCCTTCAAATAAACCAGGTGTAGAGCCTCGTCGCCCCTGTCGCCCGATAAACATCACCCCGTGGCTACATCTTTCCACAGCCACCAACAGAGTCACGATCACATGGGGGAACTTCGGAAAGGTATATTGTTAGAAGACAGAGAATGATACTGAATTGAGTTGTTTCAAAAATGGTGCACTATTGTTATATGTTTAAATTTGAAATGTTCAAAAATGATCAGTGTGGATATCACAATTGGTTATACATTGAAGTGGTAAATTTGCAGTTTGAATGGTAAACAGGGTATCTGCAAGCAATTGTAAAGACAGTTCTCCACAAGGGGTAGTTCCTTTTGTGAGTGTTACCAACACTCTGTTAGTAATATAGAGCAACACAGTCATTTTTAGATCACTTAATGTATCAATATAATCGATAATAACTGAGTGTTCACATCTGGCAAATCTGATCTTAAACACAAGTTTGTGTTGTGTCTTTTAGATGTGTTTTATCTTCAGGAATTAATAATAGTAATAAATACATGACATATATTTGGTACACTTTCATTGTTTTGTTTTTCATATACCGTAGCACACTGTCAGTGTGGTCTTAACACTTCGACTGCGACTAGTTGGCACATAATTATATAATGAAATTTTGTAATCACATTTACTATTATTCAATCATTTAAATAATGAGCTGCCATTTTGTAATAGAAGCCCTATTGGTACTTATGCTTCCTGTGGGGTGTTGCAAAAACAAACAGAATGACTGAATGTATCCAGCAGACATTGGAAGAGTGCTTTCTAAGTACACAGCGCGCAGATTTTATCCCACAATCAACGTTGATGTTTTGTTTTTAATATTGAAACGCGCTTCAGAAACCCAACCTTTTATTGCCGTCTGTTCTTACGCTGCTTTTAACTTGATTTTGCCTAATTTATCTTGACCTTAATACAGTCAGTCAGGTGGTGGGGGGAAAATGAATCCACCAAACATGATGTAAACGTGTATGTAACACTTGTATGTAACAGTTGTGAGTGAGTTGTAAGTGAGATGCTCGTCCTGTTGCCGATTTACAGCGGTATTCAGTAGCTGTGTATCTGGTGAGGGTCTACACATCTGCAGAACTTTTCAACCAGCTGAAGCACTGCTCAGTGGAGAGCGCAGAGCGATGTCGTGAACGCAGTAAGTGTATAAATCTGACACTTGTGTATTAATATTGTTGCGCACATTAAGAAATACTTTAATGATGGAGGCTGTATAGTGACTTTTAGTGCTACTTTGGTCCGTGAGCATGGTAAAGAGAGATACCAGCCCTGGCAAAAATGATTGAATTGCCACACTGTGAGGATTGAGTTATGTGGCTTTGGGAAACATGCCTTTTAATTTTGACAATTGACAATTCATGACCATTTTAATTACACTATATTCATTAATGGTGTGTGTATCTGTATAAATGTTTGTGTGTGTGTTTCAGGTCAGTTGGAGGAAAAAATGTAAAATCAACAAAATATTCACTATCAAGTAGTTCTGTTGTCTGACCTTTTTTTTAAACTTTCAAATCTGATTCAGATCTGCACTGTTTGCTGACTACATCATTGATTGATTGATGCTGATATGCTTTTCCTGAAGGAATACTTTTAACGCCCCTGTGCTCTGTGGTGAAATATCATCATCCTGAATAATGACTCCATCACAAAAACTATTTTCTGTCAGTATTGTGAGGAAAGTGTCACATTTCAGTGTACACCTGTGAATTAACTGAGTGATTGCAATCTTCCCTGCTGCTTTACCTGACATGTAGCTATAGATCACAAATGAGTGGGGATATTAGATTGTTTTCTTCAGTCATTATGTTTCATGAGAAACAACAACAGACAGAAAGCTCCAGCAATAACTCCTTTGTGAATGCAGATTTGTGATTCATTGTTGAAAATCGCTTTCATCCACACTCGATGATTGCATCATTTTAGCCCACTTTTTCTGTTAAAGTGCGGTTTTGGATCTAAATCCCATTTTGTTCAGCTTATTTCTTACAGTTCTGTGACAAATACTGAGTTCTGTTTCCACACTTTTTGTTTTCTGTTTGCTTTACTTTGCATTTTCTTTCTTCTGTGGTCTACCAGTATGTATTTTTTCATTTACAGCTTCCCCAATTAGTTAATACCAGACTTGGAACCAACTAGGGCTGCAACTATCGAATATTTTTGGAATCGAGTATTCTGTCTTTTTTTTTTTTCCATAGAGTAATCGGATAAATCATACTTTTGTGTTTTTAAACAACTATATTAATAGTGGGTAATGCAACAGGAAAGGCCTCTTAAAATGAGCAAGCAATTGGTTGTTATTCCTCACAAAAAAGATTTTTATTCAAACAACACTTTTAGTAGATCAAAACTTAAAAACTTTGGCTTATTGGCTCCAGAACTAAGCCCATTTAATCAACCTTTCTGGGAAACATTTATGATGTACATTACATCCTTATCAACCGTAAAGAAAACAAAGTCTTGTTTAGTTATTTTGTCATTTTCTCTGTATGCACGAAGATTTGTTTGTAAAATATAAAATATTTTTATTTATTATTATTATTATTATTGTTGTCCTTAGTTTAAATGCTGCTGATCAATTTGAATTAATTATTATTTATTGATTTTTTTTTTTAGCATTAAATGGTCAAAACTTGTTAAAATTAATTAAAATTTTATTTCTCGAGGTGCTTTTTGCGGCTCTTCGTTTTTCACAGCCAGTGTGAAAGAACCAGTGTGCGCCACTAATGTACAATAACAGAACATTGATCATTTTTTAACTTTAAAAATATATTTTCATATATGACTGGGAGAGCGAACGGGAGCGGGTGGGAATCGTCAGAAATTCCATGGGAGCGGGATTAAAAAAAATAGTCCCGCGCAGGGCTTTACTTCATATCTCCTGCTCTGAGCCGTGTGCTCTTCTTCGGTGCAAAAACACCCTACTCCCTGTGGCAAAAATAGCATGTTCGCCGGGTCACACGCGCCGCCGGCAGGTGGAGTTTTAACGAATTAAACAAACACTTTTTGTAATCAAATCATTCGAGTTACTCGAATAATCGTTTTAGCCCTAGAACCAACCAACCAACATATCTTGCCACACTTGTATTTCCTTATTAAAAGGACTTTTATAATCCTGTCCTTTTTTTAAGTGACAACTGTGTTCTTGAGGCTATGTTTTCTTTATGTTTAGCTCTTTTTAGACCTGAAGTATTTGTTTTAGGAATTGCATTGTTTTCTTTTTCTTGATCTAGACAAAATATGACAATTAAAAATATTAAATAGTTTGAGGTGTGTTTCACAAATCCAGAATGTTCCGCTGTTAAGTTTTGGCATATATGCGGTATTTGCTATGAAGTAAAAAAAACCCCCCAAAAACATTGTTGTTGATCCTCAAGTGTGGCGATTCTGAAATTGGTTGTAATTGACTGGATTGTGCACTACTTTCTTTGTTTTCAGTCCAGGACAAGCTGCGTTTTGATCCCGAGAGTGAGATTGCCACTACAGGACTGAGAGTCTCTCTCATCTGCCCAGTACGTCTTTTGTTCTCTCATTTTTCATTTCATATTTCCTGAGAAACTTGTCAGTGGTTATGCAGGGTTTAATTGGTTTGCATAAATATATTTGGCAATTCAAAGGACACCCAAATAGATACACAAACACTTGCTTCTTGCTCTTAGGCCAACGTGTACCTGGCTGAGCAAAAATGACCAGATCAGTTAAAAAAATCCTTTACTTATGGGGATTAACTATTTTAATCTGTATAAACATTTTTCTTGCTTTAACATCTTTAAAATGCTACTTGAACATGATTTTGAGTACACCAGTCCTACTAAGTATAAATGATGCATGTGTGCCTCTGTTTTTCTGAAGCTTGTAAAGATGCGCTTGGGGGTGCCATGTCGGGCACTTACTTGCGCCCATCTGCAGTGTTTTGACGCGGTCTTCTTCTTACAAATGAATGAGAAGAAACCCACCTGGACCTGTCCTGTGTGTGACAAACCTGCTCCCTTTGAATTGCTCACTATTGATGGGTAAGTTTAAGTTTGAGCCATAAGGATGCATAACTGCGTTATATGGTTTAAAAATATAAACAGTATTTAACATGTGAATGAATGTGTGATCTGATGACTGTAAATTAATTGGTCCTAATAATGCAACTTAAATGTCACAGCACTGTAAGGCATATCAATTATATCAGCAATATAATTTAATATTTGTAGCCCAAACTGAAATGTGCTTTTCTTTGTCCAGATTACTCTCTGAGATCCTGAAGGAGACAGAGGACGTGGAGGAGATTGAGTATTTGACCGATGGTTCATGGAGACCTATCAGGGATGACAAGGAAAAGGAGAGGGAGCGGGAAAACAGCCGCACCCCAGAGTATCCAGTGGTGGATATATGTAAGTTTTGGTTTGGTTTTGTTTTTGGTTCCTTAAACAAATGTATGCACCTCATGGTAAAATAAATGTTTAGCAAGTATGAGCAAATAAAAGAAATCAAATGTGAGATTCAAGCTATGGTATACATAACCAGAAGCATACGTAACACGAACATTTATATTTAAAGTTTTCTATGTAGTTGATGTTTGCTCAAAGATTATAATTATACATTAAATACAAATAAACATGAACAAATTAATTGCAGATATTGTTTCCAAAGCAAAACTCTGTACTTGCATCTACTATTCAGTATGTGCTTAAACAAACTATTTTTATTGCAACTGAGAACACACTGACAAGATGCATTGCTTGATCAGTTTCTGTGTAATGTTTTCTGTTGGCACAGTACTGTACACTGCATAAACAATACACTACGTCAAACCACAAACACCCACACATACAGCTTGTATGTCTTTAGAAAAGCATACAGGCATTACTGGAGTAGCTACGCATGAGCCCCAGGTCACCATGCTTATTGCCAGACTAGAAGAAAAATAAAGACCCCTACTATTGAGCTGTGAGGCAGTTGCAAAGGTTCTCTGATTGGATGGAGCTCCATTCTGTGCCTTTGGGATGAGCTGGAGAGACATTTGTGATCCAGAACTTATCTAATATCAGTACCTGACCCAAATGTTGCTCTTGTGAAAACAATCCCATCCAGTGATGTTCCAGCTTTTGCTGTAAAGCCTTTCTAAGCTGGATTTCTTGCATATCCTGCTCACTTTTTGCTTGGCTTTATATACACTGGAAAATATTAACTCTACAGTAGTTACTGCTCCCATAAGCACTAACCAAATGGTACTTTTGTCATCCTCTTAAATAAGTACTTTACTTTTGGCTAAATGTTAACAAGCAGGTTAGTACAAACCTCTACTACTAGTATTAATACTGGTAGCTTCCTTTTTTCCCCCCCTGTTTGCCTTTATATTTATTAACAGGATTGACAGTCAGGGTTCAAGGTTGCTTTTCCATTAGCATTTGTGTACACATACACAGCATAGTGTGGTTAAACAGCATAGTCTGATGACAGCATGGGCTACATTGCAGCTTATAGCAACATTCAACAAAGTGCAAGTTAAAATAGAAACAATAAAAAAACAGACCACACAGCAATGTGATAGTATAGTGTGAATGGAATGTAAACCTAGTATTTTGCGGTACGTTTGATATTGGGTTTATATAGGTATGACACTGTAATAAATAGATAAAACAGCAATGTAGAAGTAAAGTGTTAATGGGATGTTTACCTTACAGAATGACTAATCAGTCAGATTTTAGTTCATCCATCTTTATTGTCTCTTCTCAGGTGTTCCTGAGGCGAACGGTCACTCTCCAGCACATAGCAGCACGAGCCAGTCAGGAAAGTCTGCATCGGGTGGCCAGGCAGCAGCCACAGGAGGGACCAATGCCTCTGTTAGCAGTGGGGCAGTGGTGGACCTTACTCTGGACGACTCATCGGACGAGGAAGGGGGAGGGGGGGCTGGGGATAGCGAGGACACGGAAGATAGCCAGGACAGCCCAGCACCCAAAAGGGGTCGATATGATTATGATAAAGACTTGGTCACTGCATACTGAGGCAGGATGAAGATACGGACTGAGAGGGGCAGGGGGCGGGTTGGCTCTGAGCTGTGGAATTTCAGAAAAGTCCCCTTTCTCCCCATTGTTTCCTCTCATAAAACATGTTCCCCACACCATTCACCCAAAATATACATGCAGACTCATGAACACATGCACAAAGTTAAGCTGTTGACCTCTGGAGCAGATGGGCATCCCCATAACACCAATGGAAATCCACAGATGCCCACTAAAGCCATCCTCTCTCTCTTCTCCTCAGCATCTGAATACTGTATTCTCCCTTTAAATGACTATGGAGGAGTTACAACCACCTTCATTACATTCTTTTTGTCTCCTCAACACATTGGTTGCAGTCCTAACCACTTGGCCTCATCATCATCACAGGCTGTCAACTTATTTGAGTTTGTTGAGATCCTTAAAAAGATGCTGCTCTAATCTGAACATCTGCAATATTGAAAGGTCAGAAGCAGTAGTGACACAAACAGGCAAAATCACATTCTCAGTTTAGATTTTTTATTACTAATTGAAGTAGGAATTCTAACTTTACCACCCACAATTCACATGGAGGCATTTTCATTGGGCTTTGATATTGTAGAATAGCAATTATCAAGAAGCCAAAAATAACTACACTGTCAGAAATAATGCATGGTTTGGTCAGATTTTGAAAGATTTTTCTCCCCATATATTTTCTCTCCCCTGTTTTTGCTCTTTATTTCCCACAGAAATTGACAACCTACCTCAGTCTTAAGGCAAACAGCTTGAATGAATAGACAACCTGACTTGATTTCATTTTTTAATAATGTTATTTTATTTTGTTATGCACCGTCACACTGGAGGAAAAAATGTGCTACTACATTATTTGTGGTGCCCCATGCTCACTGAAACGATGCATTTCCAATCAGGTTTTCTCATCATTACTGTATGATTGGCGTCACATGGTGCCGTGCTTTACAGTAGCCTCCCAGCTCAAATAAATATGGAGAGTTTTCTCATCTTTAGTCAACACTTAGAACTGTGAGGACTTAATTTAGTGACACTTTTAAAATTGATGTTCCAGCAGGTAAATATTGTACAGTAGGAGCTAATCATGTATTAGAACTTCAATGATGATTGCAGGTCTCTGTTGTAATTTCGCTCTTGCAGGCTGTGAAGGGGAGCGATGAGAGAGAGATCAAGTCGAACTGCTTTCAATGAAAACGTGATCTGGTCGGAGACAGGAAGAGTAGATGGATTTGAGGAGAAGCCCAGATGATGCCAAGAAGTTAAGCAGCCATTTAACACACGGATGGTTTGCGCGCAGAAGTGACTTTAGTCACTGGACTTGGAAAGAGATAGCATAGTATGAACACATATAGGCATCTGACTTGATGGTTCCTTTTTGGATGTCTCTGGTTTTGGTTTGGGGTCTTTTCATTTAGAGACTCAGTTTCCAAAGTGCTGTTGGATGTCATTTGTTTTTTGCTCCCAGAAAAGAACGGCTGTGCGATGGGCACTTTGGCTTAATCTCTTGATGTAGACTTGATCATTGTTCATTTGATCATTTTTTTAAAGGGTATTTATTGATTAACTGTTTGTCTTTAAATAGCTTTTGGTATTATTTGTACATACGAAGCATTTGAGAAGAGTGCAGTGCCATTTGAAGGCTTTTTTTGTTTGTTTTTGTTTTTACCGAAAGGAACAGAAATATGCTTCAGAAAGGTTCGTGTTTTGGATGGTTTGGATTACGATGGAAATTTTGGCCGTTTTTTCTAGCAGCCACTTGCTGAAGTCAGTACAGTCCACATTACTCAGGCCAGTCATGTGTGTCAGTCAGAACGTGAGAACGTCTTTGAGAACTAGTTTGGCTTGATCCTTATCTCAAAAGGTCTGCTTCAGGTTCAAACTTCACCTGATCTGGGGATGCAAATACTAACGAAACTGAGCTTAAACCAGCACTCTGATTATGGTCCTGTTTGATGCATGTGCCCTTTGGCCATCGGCTCTTTGACTGCAGTGTAAGTCGTCAGTCCTGTTTCAGTCCTGTAGTCATTTTGATATTGTGATGCCTGATTGAGCGCAATGTGCAGCATTAGCTTGATTTGCCTCTCGGCTGGAAAATAATTAGCAAAATTTATAGTTAAAATGGTTTAGGCAAATAGGAAAATATTTTTTTTTTTCAATTTGGTAGAAGTCCAAGCTTCAGAGAAACCACTGCATAATATCCACGGCTTCTGATGGCTTTTCCTTCTTCCTGAAATCTGACTTGAAGACACTGTACCCATCTGTGAAAAGAACAGAAGATCACAGTTATGAGGAAAGTCCAATAGATTCAGTTTGATCTGTGCGTGAGTCAGCATGGTCTTCCATGTATTGTCTTCACAATACATCACTCATTATTAGAGAATTGAGTGCTATTTTTTGGCATAATTTTCTCTTTTTGAGTCTCTGTACTTAGTGCCCACAGATTGGACCACATCTGTGTGAGTAATGTTTTTTGCAACTAAAACGTAGGACTCTTCTCAATGATTTCTGTTTTAGGCTTCTTAGTGTGCTTTTTTCCCTTAAATATAAGAAGCAGGTAGATACTTAGGCCAAGTTAATTTATGCGCAGTTGAATGTGACTGACTTTGCTGATTGACGACACCAAAACACTTTTTTTCCAGCTGGTCAGCAGTGAGAAGGTTTTTAGTGTCTCTGAGGTTGAAATCTGGGCTTTGACTTGAAGTGGTGCTTTGGGACTGGAGGAGAATCTTCCGTGGTAACATCCCTTCTTCTTACAGTGCTTAAGATAGCATGGGAAGTGGCTTGCAATCCTTGATGTAAATGTTTCGTTTGTTGTGTCTTTTTATATGTTCATATTAAAAGCCAATAAAAAAAATAAATAATATTTTATCAAATTTTGAATTGCCTCCAGTTGCTCCAGTGGGTGAACTTAACAGATCGTTAGAGCTCTATAAATCTGAAAAAATCCTGTCCTCGACAACATCTGACTTGGCTGTAGGAAGCAAGTATTCAGTTGTCCCTGTGTGAATGGAAAACAAAATTGTAAAAACTCTAAGGAAATCATACTCTAACGTGTCATTTATGTGTGCAATTAATTAAACTGATTTTAAAAATGTAGCATTTTTGTCTTTCAAGTGTTTTTCAATTTTTTTGTTTAAGTAGTCAGTTTCTAGTGTTTTTTTAATATGTATCTCTGGGGGGGCTCTCCTTATTTTAATCAGCTTCTTGGTCTTACCACTAGAGGGCAGCCTGGGTGTATGACATGAGTGGGATTTTAGCATCCATAACATTTTAAAACCGTAAAGCTAACCAAAATGATCAAATAGTGAAGTATATACAAGCCATGTTTGATTTATAACCATGAACTATTTTCTAACACGTTTCTGATACTTTGATGTGTTGCACACTTAGATTTTTTTTAGATTTAAGTGGTTCACTGTTGAAAAAAGTTGGGGAGGGGGGTTGGTCTGTGCCACAGACCAAACTGTGGCCTGCTTCCCAACCTGAGTCTCTCTCTCTCTGTTTTTGCCCTTCTCTTTCTTACTCTTTCTATCTATTCCTCTCTCCAGGATGAGGCTCAGCCACGTCCTGCCGTGATTTCATTTCCGAAGGACCCTCAGGCAGTTATTGGAAAACAGGCCCTGGTTATTGTGCACTCTTTCCAGTATGTGGAAAATGTTACCAGTTTGTTCTTATAGTTATGCAAATAAACTACCGGTTTTCCTTGCTCAGTACAGTTAGAACTGTTGGCTTATCAATCGTAGTCAATGAAGTTCAAGCCGTTATGGTTCTGAATGAACCAGTTTTCCCCCATCATGCAAAAATATTACAGGCAGCTAAGGCTAAAACTCACGGGTTTACATTCTGTTGTGTATTCGCCTTGCTAGATTTATTTATGAACATATTTCTTACATAAGTTCACAAAATGTCCGGCACAGACGCACCCGCCAACGCTTTTTGGTGTTTCTCTGAGTCTGAGGCTGACTGGCTCTGATACACTCCAAACCTTGAAAAGATCGTGACCAGAAACCAGGGGAAATCAGATCAGGACGGGGGTGTATGATTAGACACACCGGAGTTAGAGGAATGGGTGAGTGTGGCTCTGAATGAAATCACGGATGATGAGAGGGTTGTGTTAGGTTAGTGGAAAGGTCACGGCAGATCTTTTTATTTACTCGTTGAAGGTGAAGGTGACCTGAAGAGATTTTCCAGCATTTCTGCGAGAGGAGCTTTAGCGCAGTGGGTTAGAAGTGGTTGATCAGAGGATGGGGGATGCTGTTCTCAGCCAAATCCACTAAAACTTACTAACAATAAATTGTTAGTTTATCACCAGTTTATCCCAGTGTGAACTTGACAATTGGGCTTAGGTTTCATATTTAGCTGTAGGCTACCACTCAGACACACACACACACACACACATATATATATATATATATATCTCTACAATCTGTACATGCTTCCTCTGGGCCAAATTCTTAAAGAGAATAATGTGTCCTATCATAACTATGCAGACGACACTCAGATCTATCTAGCTCTCTCACCAAGTGACTGGCTCAATTGACTCATTGTGTCGGTGCCTTGAGAAAGTGCATAACTGGATACATCATAATTTTCTCCAGTTAAACAAAGACAAAACTGAGATTATCCACCCATGTCAAAAACCTCGGGGTAATCATGGAGGGAGACCTTAGCTTTGATGAGCACATCAAGACTGTCACAAAGTCAGCATTTTGGCACCTCAAAAACAGCTAAAATTAGAGATTTCATGTCCAAACAAGACCTAGAGAAACTCATTCATGCCTTCATTTCATGCAGGGTTGACTACTGTAATGCTCTCCTCACTGGGATCTCCAGCAAGTCCATTAGACGACTCCAGCTCATTCAAAATGCTGCTGCCAGAGT
>JBBJLR010000040.1:10341452-10366594 GCA_037577145.1 Brachypetersius gabonensis | reverse complement strand
CACACACACACACAATACAGTGCTTTTTCATAATATTATTAAACAGTAGTGCTGCCATGATGAAGGCAAGGGGTGGTTATTTTGATGAAATTCGTACATAAACTTTTGCGTTCATTAAACTGCACTAAGTGTATATTGTTACATCCAAAACCAGTTAGTTACATTTGTACTGTATTTCTAATGTTTTCTCAAAACAAAACCTAAAAAGTTGTGTATTGTTTATTAAGTGTAAGTGTATAAATTATACACATCCAGATCTGTTCATAGCACAAGTCCTGACATCTTGCTCATTTTACTCTGTGGGGATGTACCCATATGCTTAGTTCTGATTACTGCTAGAAGTATCTGTGAGTAACAGTAATTAAGACACACTTTCTGCAAGGTGGATAGTGAGGGATGTTTTGGTGTTAAAGGTTAACATTTTGATACACTGTTGTAATACTATTTTGTTACTCCATTACACTCTATCTTTACACTCAGTCATGGCACCCAAAAGAAGACCCGCCCCACTCAACATATGGGACTTACGGATGGGACTTGTTTTTTTCTGCTGCGCCTGTTAGAACGCTGAACTGAGTGACCTTACTTACTATCCCCTGCAGCTTATACATTTGGAAATTAAACCAGCCATCAGGAACCAGATTATACGGGAGCTGCAGGTGCTGCATGAGTGTAACTCACCCTACATTGTGGGTTTCTACGGAGCTTTCTACAGTGATGGAGAAATCAGTATCTGCATGGAGCACATGGTGAGTGAGAGGATGTCGATGCTCCTGTTAGAAGGTTGGCAGTTGAAGACACATCGTTTTCATAGACCTAGAGTCCTTGAACACTAACAGCTTTGCTCCATTTAAAGTTGAAAGCTTTAAATGCTCAATCAGTTAAATTGGTCTTGGATAGAATACAGTGCTGTTATATATCGTACTGTGAAAGCAGCCACTTGTAGCTATGTAGTGAATCACATTTAACCATATAACAGGCTTATGCCAAGGTGTATGCTTTATATCTGCTGCAAAATCAATCCATTGTAAGGTTCATTAACAGCCGTCTGTAGTAAGGTTTTAAAAAGTAGTATCTTTTTATCCAGGATGGAGGCTCCTTGGATCAGGTGCTGAAAGAAGCTAGAAGAATTCCAGAAGAAATCCTAGGGAAAGTTAGTATTGCGGTGAGTATTAGTCCGTTTTTCTTACTCACTATTTCAGCAGTTGAAAAATCATGTAAACCCTCTTGTTCCTTTTTAAAATGCTGTAGTCACTGTGGCATGTGAATGTTCTAACCATGCAATGCATGTGGCATGATAGTTTTACATGCATCATGACTGAAGCATCATCTGAGCAAATCTATACTTGTGCTGTTAACTGAATAAATTTCATTTAGCCGGATAAAGATTGTGGGTAATGTTCAAGAATGAACACATTATTCATGGCAGTAACATCTTGTATTGCACAAAGTGAACTAAATCTTACTGATGCACATTACAAGAGATTTTGTCCATAGCCTTGGGTTGCACCTTCAACTCTGCTATTGTTATTTGATACAGAGTTTTCGGATTTGTTTTTAAGTAATGGACACATTTTCTGCAGTTAAAATGCCAGAATTGTTTCTAAGTATTCTACATTTAGTCAATAACATTTTTAAGCCTGACCTAATTAAGTAATTGCTTAATAATAAGGTTAGCAACTGCTGTGAGTAACTGCGATGGAAATAATATTTGCATTCATGAGTTAGAACAAGCTCCTTGTGTTGGTTAAATGTTAGTAACCTGTGTTATATTTTGTTTTACAGAGCTACTTATAGAAGTGATTCATGAAAAATGTCATTTTACAAATGTATCAGTAATTAACAAATGTCATTTTAATTATAATTTAAGCTACATGGTTTAAGCAACTACTGTAGATGTACTGTTTGGGCTTTTAAAAAATAGATTATTAATTTTTTTCACAGGTACTCAGAGGTCTTGCCTATCTGCGGGAGAAGCACCAGATCATGCACAGAGGTATTTTCAGAGCAACATTCCAAGCTAATGTCAGTAAATCTTCATGTGCATACATGCGCTAGTCAATGCTGCATTGCTGGGCTCGGAAATCAGCATATTAAAATCTTGTGGAGAGTAGGGGCATGAGTCCCAATGTGCATTATTTACAATAGACGTGTAGTTTAATAATAGATAAAGTGAGTGCAGGTCTTTTTTCACCCACATATTTGTAAGTATGAGATTTCATCTGACAGTTGAACTAACGTTTCTTCAATTGAGAAATATTAGTTCTATCTAATAATACAATGACTGTCATGTATATTTTGAAATGTGTTGTGCATTTACTAATTTATCGCAAAATCTCTCTCAGTACACAATAAGTACTGTAATACACAACTCATATTACACATTCCTGGCTTTACAAACTAATATTATATTTTGTGTAGCATAGTTTTTCTTAGAGATCTCCTCTTCAGCTGAAATCGTGCCACGTCTATGCTGGATTTAGATGCAGTAGCAGAGATGATATACAGTACATTTTTAGGAATATTAGCGTTCTTGGACACTATTCGTGCAACACTTATTTTTTACGCCCAATTTCTAGTCCACACCATACAGTTTAAATAGTTATTAGACACATGACGTGGGTCAAGTTACCTTTCTTGTCAAAGTTGTCAGTCCTTGGTCATGAGTGTTGAAACTTAACCCTCTGGCGAGTTATAGCTGTGAAAAGGGTGTACAATAAAAATAAATCACCTAACTGATGTTTACTGCCCGCTACTCTATAACAAAAACACGGAGTGGTACTGAAGTCAAGACCAAGAATTAAATGTGTAGCCTGATTTCTCACGTGTCATTACTTGCTCAGAATGTTTGTACTATTTTATAAATATAGGCATCTGCATTTGTAAATGAAGCTGCTTGTTACTGGTCATGCAAGTTTCACACTTTTTTTGCTTGGCCTTAAACTTTAGCTTCAGCCTCATACAAGATGCAAGTAGTGATTTTCAGGAACTTGAAAAATAAACTGCACAAGTGATGGCTGACAAGGCAACTGCAGTAAAGTGAAACTAATTTGTCAGTATTTAGTCAGTATTATTTTGTGTTACAGTTGTGGTTGCAGATCTGGAGTTGGTGTAAACAGACAAAGAAATTGTGAAACCTTTTGCCTGGCAGACTGAAAAGCCACTCCAAATTCAGTGGTTTAAACTGGAAAATTGTAGAGGTGGAAACCAAATTTTTAAGGCGACTCTTAAGGCGACCCATTTCTCTGCCCTCATTTTTTCCTCTTTGGTGTTCATTTCATTCTCATGTTTTCTCACTCAACATCTGGCTCAGAATACATAACTCTGTAATATTGAAGCTAGACAGTTAAACTTGGTATTCTTTATATTTGTTAAAACTTTATCATTCGATTATTGTATTTAAACTTATTTCCCATGATCATTATTTAGTGCTAAACAATGGAATGAAATCTTTGTTTATGTAATTGTCTCTTCATTCTTCATATAGCATATTCACTTTGCTAAAACATCTTTAAAACCTAAAATTCACTTAAGTTGGAAGTGACGCATCATTTTTTTTTTGTTGGTCTAATTGGAACTTGATTGCTTGACTCAAAAAACACAGTTACTTCAATAACTACCACGAAAACAATGTTATAATAATCAGTATAAGCTGTGTGATAATGAGAGTGAGCAATTAAAGTGTGTGTCCACATATTGGACCTTTTTGGGAGAGTAAGCAGCTAAACCGCACTTGAAAAATACGCCTGGAAAAATATCTTTAGCATTATTCTTTCTAAAGGAACTTGCAAGTTGCATCCTTGTAATATCTATGGTCTTTACATTCTGTCTGGTAAGACTATCTGCTGAAAAACTGTGGACGGTGGGTGTTAATGACAGTTACTTTATTTGGCAACTGTTAGTGCTACCAAGAACGTCTGTTGAAGAAAATGATCATCATCAGAAATGATGAAATGCCTGTGCTGTCTGCAGTAGTAGCCTTTGGTTACCATTTTGTTTTTTAAGCATAATGTAAAAGTGAGATTAAGAGTGATCCCAAAATGGCTGCCTGGAGGTCGGTGGGGCTGTTTAAGGGGAGGATGAGCCAGGCTGGGGCTGAAGGAGCTCATGAAGGAGACTCAGGGCTGTAGTTGTGCTGTTGTGGCAAAGAGTGCTAGCGAGTGAGCAGTGAGCTGTCTGGGAGTCTGACCGGTAATTACGGCCTCTCAGATGTGATTACATGGCAGCCGCACCCTGCAACCCCCTCTGTTCTTTTTCTTCTCCCTCTTTTGCATCACCTCTCTTTCCCTCTGTCTCTCATTCACTCAGTCCTTCCAAGCTCATCCAGTGGGTGACCATGCTTTAGAGGGGCTTCTGATGGACTTCCAGAAAAGTTTTAACTTGGAAAGGGAGCCACTTAAGTAGAAAAGTCATAAGTTTTTAATTTGTTAATATCTGTTAATAATTAGTTATTGCTGTTAATCAGTTATTTGTTTATGATATGTAACATTATTATAAAGCATTTTCAGCCGTAACTACCTGTTTGATATTATATTGGCCTCCTTTTTTGCCACCAAAGCAGCACCATCAGACCTCTGAAGGTGTGCTGTGGTATTTTGCACCAAGATGTTCGCAGCAGATCCTTTATGTCATGTCAGTTGGGAACTGGATCAGCTAGTTTGTCCAGCACATCCCACCAGAGGCATGATCAGATTGAGAACTGGGGAATTTGGATGCCGAGTCAACACAGAGAAGTTTCTGCCATGTTCCTCAAACCATTCCTGAACAATATTTGTAGTGTGGCGGGGTGTATTATCCTGTTGAAAAATTCCCAACGCCATTGGGGAATACTGTTGTCATGAAGGGGTGTAGTTGGTGGTCTTCAGCAATGTTCAAGCAGGTGGTGCATGTCAGAGTAACATCCAGAAGAATGCCAGGGTCCAAGATTTCTCAGTAGAATATTGTCCAGAACACACTGCCTCTATAGTCTTGCCTTCTTTCCTTAGTGCATCCCTTTCCCAGGTAAATGACTCAACCTTCAAGAAAATGTGATTCATCAGACCTGTCCACCTCCTTCCATTAGTCCCTGCTCCAGTTCTGATGCTCACATACCCATTGTAATCACTTTTGGTGGTGGACAGGGGTCAGCATGGACACTCCGAAAAGTCTGCAGCTAAACAACCACATTTGCTGCAAGCTGTGATGTACTGTGATGTGTTCTGACACCTTTCTGTCTTAGTTAGTATGAACTTTTTCAGACTTTTGTACTGCAGTATCTCTTCTGTGGGATCAGATCAGGGTGGCTAGCCTTCGCTCCCCATGTGCATCAGTGAGCCATGACCCAGTTGCTGGTTCACCAGTCATCCTTCCTTTGGACCACTTTTGTTTAGTACTGACCGCTGCACACTATGAACATTCTGCAGGACCTGTTGCGAAGATGTTCTGATCCAGCCGTTTAACCATTCCAATTTAATTCATGTCAGAGTTGTTTAGATCTTTACCCTTGCCCATTTTCCTGCTTGCAACACATTAACTTCAAGAACCGACTGTTCATTTGCTGCCTAGTATGTCCCACCTCTTGCAACAAGATTTTCAATCTTATCTGTTTCACTAGACAGTGTTTTTAATGTTATGGCTGATTGGTGTGTTCCACAAGCTGGTTATGTTCAATACCCAGAATGACTTACAATTTAATAATGTTACAGATGTAGGTGAATATTTGGTGGAAGTCATGAGATAATAGTTTCTTCAAATTCTTATTTTTTAATTTTAAGATGACCATGTTTGTGCGGCACAATGTGATGCCAATATTAAGAATGTGCTTTATTTGAGTTATTTGTTTCCTATTTGTTACGATACACAACATACACAGGTTTATGAAGTATATTTATATGAAAAATCTGTATTTTTAAATATTATTTAAAATGTTATGTTTGAGTGCCAGCACTGCTTCACGTTTTGTCCATTTTTGTATCACTGCTAGGTCAGTACCTCTTCTGATATTTATGCATCTTAAGCAGTTTGTCAATTGATGAGAGTGAAAATGTGGGCACTTATGTCAGCCATAAACAAATAATGTATTGTCTTTCTGGAATGAAGGAAGAGGATTAAAGTGAACCTGCAGGAAAAGGCCAGGTGGTGGGATTTGGGATCTGGCACTCTTAGCCTCTCTGCTCCTCTTATACCTCTTCATCCCTCCATCTCACCTGGTCATATTTTTTCTCTCTCTGTCTCTCACTCTCCGTCCCTTTCTGTCTCTCTCTCTCGTGTTTTGCCCCCTGTAGACGTCAAGCCCTCCAACATCCTGGTGAACTCGCGTGGTGAGATCAAGCTGTGCGACTTTGGCGTGAGCGGCCAGCTCATCGACTCCATGGCCAATTCCTTTGTGGGAACACGCTCGTACATGTCGGTGAGTCAGTTTTCTTTCTCTCTGTCTATCTCTCTTTTTCTCTCTCTCTCAACCTTCTGGCCCAACCCCTGCCAGGACCTGAACCCATGCCCAGCACAGTAGCATGGGGCACAGGGGCTGCTGCTGCCAGCTCGGCCCACTCTTCCACACTGGGCGAGTCGCTCATGCTTTTGACGTGCTTTAACACTGTTTTCATTTTTTTTCTCCTTTGACAGCCGGAGAGACTCCAGGGCACTCACTACTCTGTGCAGTCGGACGTGTGGAGCATGGGACTGTCGCTGGTGGAGCTGGCCATCGGCCGCTACCCCATCCCCCCACCTGACGCCAAGGAGCTGGAGGCCATATTTGGCCGACCTGTGCTTGATGGAGCTGGAATGGAGGGCCACAGCACATCCCCAAGGCCGAGACCTCCAGGACGACCCATAAGTGGTGAGACCATTCCTTCTTCTTGTTCAGTTATTATAGATGAATAACCATATCATTATCAAATCATTGCCAAAATATGCCTCTTGGCAGTTTTGGTGTAGGCAAAAAGGGTTGCATTTAATTCATATTTCTATTAATCCATTTTTCATTAACTAACCAATTCTGACTTTTGCCTTGAGTGTGTTGACGTCTTGAAGATTTGTAACCTTGAATTAAAATACGTTTTTTGGCAGTATTTTTGAAATGTGTCACTACTAGCTATGTTGTGCTACATTGTATCAGAAATATTTTAATGTCTCAGAGTATTGCCCACGAGGAATAAATGAAAACCTCTCTATTTGGTCCATCCTGTATTATAATTGCGAGAACTTGATTCAAGGAAAAATACGTTATTGCTATCTATAAGGTACTCCACAGAGATTTTGCACCTTGGAGAATTCTATATGTCATTTTAGTTGACTCATGTGAAATGCTTTTCCCAAAGGACATGGAATGGACAGCAGGCCGGCCATGGCTATATTTGAGCTACTGGACTACATTGTCAATGAGGTCAGAGAAAATGCTTAGTACACAACTTTGTTCCTTATGTGTTTTTTCATGCATTTTTTTGTTTGGCTGTGCTCCTCGATCTCACCTCTTTCTCTTTTTCTCCTTCCATCCCTCCATTTTCCACAGCCCCCACCTAAGCTACCACATGGTGTGTTCACCTCAGATTTCCAGGACTTTGTAACAAAATGGTGAGTATTATTTCACGTCATAGGCCCTGCCTTGCATGCCTGCAGTTTTCCATGGATGGATGTTGCGCCAGGTGGCTGGCCAGTAGTATTTTCTTTTCCTTCTTACATTGTCTTAATCTTACAGATTGGTGTGAAATCTTACACTTGAATGAAAAAGCCCAGCGCAGCTTTTGTGTCTCGTCTATTTTTAAAATGATTAAAAGGATTTAAGTTTGAGGTCACATTTCTCACTACCCAAGGGATTTTGAGTTTGACTTTGTTTGTTGTTTCACAGCCTCATCAAGAACCCTGCTGACAGAGCTGACCTGAAGATGTTGATGGTGCTTGTTATCTTATTTCTTTGTTTCTGGTGACTGTAGATGAGGAAGGGTTATTAGAAAGCACAAAGCATTTTTGTCTGTACATATACTAATAAGCAGTTAAGTATAACTTTGGTATTTAGTGTTACAGTAGTGATTTGGCCTAAAATACATTTATAAGTACTAGACAACAGTCTGTTGAATGAAAAAGCAGTAGTAGTGGCCACAGAGCCTGAAGACACATAAGCAATTCTGTTTGAGATTACTTAAGAGCTTGACACAGTTAAGGGAAGTGTGCGATGGTCTTGGTTTGCAATGTGCACAGTGATAACGTGGCTATGGCCTTATACTACATACTATTGTAATAAGTACTTAACTACATTACCGTGAGCTATATTGGCCTGATATCTTTAGTGTAAAACTGAAAAAGCAAACTTTAAACATGTCTTGTCTGCTCAACTACTACATTTGGAATAACGGGGCAAATACTACATTTTATTCGTGGCTGAACAATTGCTTTTAGGTGACTGACGTTGATTAGTTAATTCTTTAGTAATTATTTATCTGCAGTAGATGAAGCACTTCTCAAACCTTTCTCCTTGTTTGCTTTTCGCAGGGCCACACATTTATCAAACGTGCGGAGGTGGAGGAGGTGGACTTCGCCGGCTGGTTGTGCAGAACCATGGGCCTGAACCAGCCCAGCACTCCCACTCGCAGCTCTGAGTGAACGCATCCCTGCAGTCTGGCCACTCACACCATAAACCTCTCTCTTCCTGTCCTCCCCTCTTCTGTCCTTTCCTTTCCTCTCTTTCGTTCTTTTCTCCTCGCTTCTGCTTGTTAAGCCTGGTTCATCCAGCCTCTGCTCTTCATTGCTTACTCTCTTTTTGCTGCCATGCTTTTTGCAGGTACTTTTGAGAGGTAGTGTTTGTCGTTTGCACACTTGTCCATTTGAAAGAGATTAAGACACTTTTTCTGCTTTGCTTCAAAAGGACAGCTAAAGTTTCAAAGCGGAGTTGGGCAGGAACGTTTCAGGTATGGCATAAAACACAGGTGTGTATAATATATAGTGCATATTTTCACCATACCTTTAGGTGTATTCATCATCATATCATAATGCACTGTTGTTTAAGCACTACACAGTGATGTAATATTTTTATGCTGTGTATATAAAAAAAAAAGAAAAACCGCAACAGTCTGGTCAAATTTTCAGTTTCAGAGTGCAAATGCCTGTTTTGCTTTAGTTTGTGTCTCAATGTTGCAAACCAAAGAGGGCTACAGTGCACACTTACTTTCTGTTAAATTTGTGCATAGATCTGTCCATAAATACACAGAAGTGAAGTCACGGCTAAACTGCCTACTCCAGTACAGATCTTCAGCTAAAGTAAAACCCTAGACATTTTAAAGCCAACATTTTTAGTAACACAGACATCGCTTATGCTATAAGTTCCCCTATTTTTTAAGTGATCATAACTTCCGACATCCCCTGCCATGAAACTGCTTTTCAAAGAAGTTCAAATGGAGCATCTTTCCACAGAAGAAAAAAATGTAAACCTAATTTTATTTGAAAATCGCAAAATAACAATTCACGTCATTTGGATGGACTGATGAACTGCCCACTCTAATGACCTTTTCCCTCAGAAACAGAACGTTTGCTCAACTTAAGGAAGGAACTGGTTCTTCAGTCTGCAATAAGAACTGTAGCCTATTTTCTGGAGAAGCTTTTGGGCATGATGGTGTGCAGAATTTAATTCTCCAAATCATGCTGTATCTGATGCTCGAGTTGTTTATCTAAACTTTTTTGGTTGATGTTGACACTGGAATGATTGTCACCATGGTTTATTTGAGGGAGATTTAAATTATGCTTTGATTTAATGTGACTTTGCAAAAAGATATGTGCTGAAACCAGGATCACACTCCACATTACAGCTAATGTTTCCCAGGTGTTTGCATTGGAATGCATACAAACTGTACATGCTAAACAAGCTCTATTTAATATAAATGAATAAAGAACTTGCATGGTACAAAACAAGTTCTTTTAAAAGTGATGTGTACTATGCAAAGAAACTGCTACAGACACGAATTGAAATGCACGATTAGTGGATCGCTGCTGTGCAGAAAGAGCGCAGCAGCACACTGATTGGCTCTGGGTCGCTGGGTGGTGAGGCCGCTTTGCTATCTGTCCTCCTTTCTCCTTCAATGTTCACGGGTTGGGTTGCTCCAAAAATCATTGCAAGATCAAACTAAAACAGTTGTGCAAGCATCCCTTCCAACCGTCTTGGTTAAATTGAAGATGATCTTAAAATCACAATTCTTTTGAGACGACAAACCCAGTAACGTTGGATGTGTATTGCTACCACAAACTGGCATTCATCTCTGACCAAATGAATGCATTGCCACACGTATATGTATAAAACTATATTTACAGTACCGGTGGTACTGCTCTGCAGTCTTAAAGAAATAGCCTTCTTTTGTTTTGGGTTTTTTTGTTTTGTTTTGTTTTTTTGTGTGTAGAGAAAACGGGAAGAGTCATTTTATCATATGAAATGTGTTGAATACGGTTCTAATACAAGAATAAAAATTATTTGTGAATGAATGTTTATACTTAATGGCTTGGGTTATCATTTTTTATGACTAATCATCATATGACATTTAAGCTTATTCTTAGCTATTTAACATTAATTCACAATATGATGGGTTTGATATGATGGGTCTTTTTTGACTATGTACAGTCTTATTTTGAGTTTTTATTATTTTCTCTCTGCCATTTATTTCAAAACCACATTTTACCTCAAGATGCCAGACCTGGTCTTAGGAAATGTATTTTTTCCATGAGTATGAGTTCATGTGGCTGGCTTCATCTGTGTTGAATATGGTTAATGAACGTAATGAAAACAGTGTAACGACTTGTGTAAAACTTGTACTTTCATTACTGTTCTTTTGTGAGATTGACAAATGACCTGTCAGTTTGATATTATGGCTTCAGCTTGAATGATGAAAAAATAAGCCACCACATCACTTTCAGCCCTTTCTTCTTGCCTTTTTACTTAAAATGTAAATGATTGTAAAATATGTCACATTTAATTGCTTTCAGTTCTGAAAGTATCAGTTAATGAAAATTATAATCATTTTAAAATTGCTAAAATAATAATTTGTCCTGAACTCCACATTCAAAGTTAATACAATCAAAAAGAAAATGAAAGCTATTATGGGTTGCTGTTAAGAGAAACTTAAGGAGTCAGTATTGTTTTGTGTTCTCTGTTTTTTAATATTCTTTTGGATCCCTATGAAACCGGACGCAGTATCTTACTGGAGTGCTGCTTTCTGCTGGACTGCTCTGTGGCCAGTATTTGTGGTTGTTTTGGGGTCGCACACACCACCGTAGGATGAACGCAGTTGTCGAATCCAATGTCTTAATTTAGGTTGTGGCTCAACAGGTCCATGGTGGTGGCTGGAGCAGCGACTGTGGTTTATGTTCTGTCTTGGCGGCCATTTGTGCAGTTTGTGTGGATGAGTTTGACATGTAATTTTCAGAGATGTATAAAGTTCAGAGATGTTAATGTAGCATTAAAGTGAAGCATACAAATCTGTAAAATGATTAATTTGGGACCAAAGTTACATGTGGAAGAATCATAGTACCTTCCATTGGAGAACCTTGAGAGACTACATATTGTGAGCTGTGTAAGCAGTGCGTTCATGGTGGTGGTGGTGGTGAGGGGGGGTGTTGCTGGCAGACCCTGAGTGTTTTGGAATGTGCCAAGGCTTGTTTCTGGGGTGGGACTCCATGACCTACAGCTATGGGATGGGTGAGTGTGACTGTAGTGTGCAGCCACTTCAGAAAGAGAGGGAAGCCTTACAATCATAGTTTTAACGCACATGCTCACTTCACTCTAAATGTCATGCTGAGCTGGATGGTTTTTTTGTTTTGTTTTTTTGAGAAGATGTCAGGACTTTACGGACCGCCTCTTGGTGCTCTGTCACCTCCTTTTATGACAGAAATGATTGTTGATACTGTCTCATGGTAATATAATTTTTACTGTATTCCCCAGAGAGGTGTGGAGGAGGCCAGCGAGGGAGGAATGCTGTTTCTTTAAGAGCGAGAGAGAGGGAGAGAGAGGGAGTGAGAGAGACAGAAAGGGAGGGACCTCTTTGCCCTCCAGAAACCAGGAAGGGAATTGAGTTGATCTGCTGCTGCCTGTTTAGCGCATACGGGGCTTTGGAAAGCAGGGACAGCTAAAGAGAGAGAGTGAGGGAGAGAGCGAGAGAGCTCCAGAGGAGGAGAGGAGAGGAGGGAAGTGAGAAGCCACAACAAGCAGCACCACGGCCATCGCAGGTGAGTTTACACCCCCCCTCAACTGTCCCCCCTGCTTGTCTGTCCAGGGCCTGTCGACCACAGGGAGAAGAGAAAGGAATGAGGGAGGGGGATAGAAAGAGCCAAGAAGCTGGGGGGGAGGTTGGCTGCTGAGCATTAAAGACTTGAGCTGCTGTTTTCCTGAAGAGTTAACTAATTTCACTTACCTTTATTGTATTGCCATTGCTTCGCTGAACTTTATTTCCATTCTTCTAGTTATCAGAGCTCTCAGTTTAACGAGAAATGGCGGGGGGTTGAAAGAGGAGGTGTGGGACAGTGTGAGAGGAAGGAGGAACCAAAAATAATACTGTGGGACAAGGTAGAAGTGGCATGTGACAGGCTTTACTTTTTCGTTGTCATTACACAGGGAATCAGCTGTGATGGATTACTTGTGTCAGAGCTTTCGGCTCTGGATTATTATTTTTTTTGCTGCCCCTTTCCTGCTGTGTTGGAATATTTCACAGTGGTTTAAAAAGTCTTATTTAGGTCAGGAATGCCAGAGTTTTTTTTCTGCGTTATTTTCAATCATTTAGACTGACTTGTCATTTGTAAATTTTGTGGTGTTTGTATTTGTCTCTGAAAGTGACACATTTTTTTTATCTTGCTCTATGCCTGGCCCCGCTTGATGGCTGGTCTGTACTTTTAATACCTGGCATCCTGCTAGCAACACACTGTAGTGTATAATTCAGCTCTGAGTGCTTACGTTGAAGCAGGCTCTGAGGTGTGGGGGTGGCGACAGCGGACAGCTTGGGACTTGTAGTTCTGGAGCGGTGGCCTAGAACCAGGTGAAGTAGCTCCAAAGAAATCCATATCCCAGAGTGCCTTGCCCTTGGCCATGCAGGAAAGGGAACAGCCGGCAGCCTATCCCAGTGGGGAGGTGTGGTGAGTGAGTAGCTGTCAGGCCAATCGCAGAGGGGGAAGTGAAGCCAGAGCAGTGGGCTGAAAATAGAGGGGTGGGGGTAGTGGGTGTGTGGGTGGGTGAGGGGAGGGGGGAGTTAGTAGGTGTCTGCCTGTTCGGGATCAGGCAAGGGCTTGCCTATGTACCAAGGGCCATTTGGAAGTGTCCTGTCTGCAGTTGCTCCACAGCAGGGTCCTGCCCAGACATGGAGGCAGGCAGGTAGGGGTAACACTGAGACTGGCCAGAGGAAAGAGACACGTTTCTGTCCGGCTGGTAAGTGCTTTTTAACTGCACTCTCACTCTCTGCTGCCCAAAGTGAAGAAGACAGGAGGAGAGCGGACTAGTGGTCTTTAAGGAGCAGAGAAAGAGAGTGTGTGAGCGAGAGCAAGAGAGAGGGAAAGGGACTAGCTTGACTGAGCTGGGAGAGCTTGACCCAGTTGCAGAAGGAGTAGAGATGGAAAACGGAGGCCTTGCTGTTCTAAGGTATGGTCCAAAGAGGTTATACACTGCTTGCTTTAACTTTCAGAGGAGTTACATTTACTTCTAGCAAGTGTCATCATTTAGGCATTCACATCAGAATGCGACTGACTGGAAAAGATCAAATATTTTCTTAGCAGATTGGTGGTGAAGTTTGAATTTTAAAGTTTGACTTTTACATGATTATTAATGGTCCTCTAGCATGTCTAGCACATATGAAGAACCATTGCTTCTCTTGATGGCTGAATCATTCAAAAAGTTACTTTATTTCAGGTGGCAGAGTTTCAAATTGAAATCTTAGAAGCCTATTACTTAAGAGGCTTTTAATGTTTTTCATTGGCAGATGTGGCCAGTGTGCCTCTCACCCCTTCCTCATACTTTTTATAGCTCAGTCTCGATGCACATCCCCCTCACTGTTTCTCACTGAGGGTCTTTTGGTAGCGTCTCATGACTTGAGTTAGATCAGCAGTCTGTATGGGTGTCCTGTACATGAAGACATTACAGAAAACTGTTTTATCGCTTTCATTCTCTCTCTCTCTCTTTTTTTTTTTCATTCAAGGATGTATGCAGATAATTTCCAACCCATACTTGCTCGACTCGTTTTCTGTGGTGCGGGTACAGGGAGGGCGCAAGGGGTATTTTTATTCACAGATGACGCCCAGTGTCTGAACAATACACAGAAAAGGCTCCTTGTCTTGTCACGGGTGAGGCCACTCTTTATTGTGTCTTACTTGCAGTGTGGATGACACGTGTATCTGTGCCCGCTTGAAGTGCGTGTACTTTGTATATAAGTAAATCACACCATGGGGTCATTTTGGGTCGCGGCACCTGGTTAGGAATGTTACGAGGAGTATGTGTGTGGGGGTGTGTGTGCGCCCGCGCTAACATTAAGAGCACCACCCATAAAGCAAACATCAGTGTTACTTTCCTTTAAAATACGTAAAATTACTGGGAATAATTTATGGGAAAGTTTCATAATTTGGGTAGTCTCAGCTGTCCAGAATTCCAGGCATAGATTTCACACGCAATTTAGATTTGCTTGTTTTGACTGCACATAATTTCTTAACGGAGTAGTTTTTATGCATTGTCTCTACACTCACACCCATGGTCAACACTCATGTGTGGACTTAACACTTAAGTCTCTCATACCCTGAGTAGGTCTCTGATGGTAAATTGCATCTGAACATACATTTCTTGTTACTACTTTCCTGTGTTCAGAAAATTCAGATGCATGTCCTGATCTGAGTCAGGCAACTGTGTGGGTTCATGTGTATTTTTGGAGTTACATATTTCAGAGTGATTTCGGGGGAACTTTTAACTATGCACAAAAACAGTGCGACTAGAGCTGAACCCTTGAGCAAAACGCTTGGCCTTGAAGGCATTATAGCAGGCACCCTTTCCTCAGTGTGTTTTTTCATTTTATCTGGGGGCAGTACGCAGAATGGGTTGTTGCAAAGCATTTTTGAAGTGTTCGAATTAAAGACCATGATGCTGAGATGGGCTGCAGTGAGTGAACCTCCCTATCAGTAATCAGAGAACTCATCTCATTATGCTCTCATTGCACTCTTTAAAGGGCCTTCTTCCACTTGTCCTTATCTGCGAAGACTCTGTCCACACATTGAGTAAGACCTACTTCTTAGTTTCCTTTACAGTAACTTGGAATCCAATTGCTGGAAGGTTATTCTGTTGCCTGCCCCCATTCGCCATTATGAAGCAGGACCTCGGCAGAGCGGAGGAGAGTCCTTGACACACTTACCTTTGCATGATCATTGAGAGATATGTGGATGACACAGCGGCAGAGGGTGGGAGTTGCAGGGGTTTTTTTGTTTTTTTTTCGCCTCCTCAGCAGAGGCAGAAAGGAGGAAGTGGAAGCTGTGGTGGGCCCCGGCGGTGGACGGGCGCAGTGCAGTTTCTGAGAGAGCTGGTCATCTGATAACAGAGCGGGTTCTGTTACACCATCACCAGAGTCACGCAGGAAGTCATCTTCCGTCCACTCTGCTCGGCCTCTGCAACAGAAAGAAAAAGACATGGGCACAAGGGCACTGGTAAAGTTTGTGTGGTGGTCCTGGAAAACCTCAGTCTTGCATATTTTGCTGAACCAACTAATCACTTAATTATCTAGCACTTTTTGAGTTAACATGGTTGTGCTAGTGCAGAGAACACTGAACTGAGCAAATCAGGGGTAACACAGGAAGAGGAATTTGCATAGACCTTCCTTTCTCAGTATTTGTGAGATCTTATCAATTGACTACTAAAGTACTACACTTGACCAAACACCGCTTAGTTTTCCGATTGTGTAGTCCTGAATGTCTCGCATGATACATCTGCTTAACCTAGTGATTCCAAACCCTGATACTAGAGTAGCCTTGCTTTTATGGTTTTTCCTGTTATCAGACAGCTGATTCAACAATTCAGTAAACTAATTAGTTAATGAACTTCTTCAGTTAATGTGTGGCAGGTCAAGGAAATCACTAAAATGTACTCCAAGATCAGGGTTGGGAACCACTGCTCTAAAGCCCTACTGAGGCCGTTAAAAGTCATTTTTGGGGAAGGGTTTGCGTTGTTTGGTCTCTCTTCACTGGTTTCCTGTAAGCTTGGCCGCAGTGTCCAAAAAGACTTGCAGAAGTTGTGGCCAACCCGCTTCCAGATGCAGGGAAACGGGCCTGGAAAACTTTGGTCAAACTATGAGGGGGCGTCTGACATTTTCACACTTGGGTCTAACCTCCAGATAAAGCCGAGACTGGTTAGGGAGGATTGTAAACATGCCATTACTCATTCAGATAATTCTTTTTTTTTTTCATTCGACAGAACAGCTCTGATGGACCTTTTGAATATTCACCATAAAAACAAAGCGCGTTTCTTGAACTGAAACATTTATGGAACCATATGACATAAGAAGTAAGGTTAACTCTTCAATGACTTGAAGCGGCAGGGTTGTGTGGGGTTAGGCTCTGGTTTTATGGGTCTGAAGAAGAGTTGGCAATAGCTGAAACAGGCTGAGACAGAGTCAGGTAGGCTCGCAGCCCATGTATGTTCGTTTTTGAAGCAGCCTCACCCACTACCTTTGAGGGGGCATTGTGAACACAAGCTTGGATTTTTGGCAGGCTACAGACATGTCTCCAGCGAAACAGCCCAACCCCACAACTCCAGTTTTATCAGTTGTTCGCCCACTTCCTGCTTCTGCTCTGCACAACCAATCAGACTTCTGTAACCACTGCTGGCAGGAGTGACTCATGTGCAAGGCCTTGCTCAAAATCCTGTTCTTCTTGGAACTAGACACCCCCCTCTCCATTGCGTTTCCGATTATCCGCTAATATCCTCTCGGCCCTGACCTTGAACTCTGCCGACCTGTGTGTAGTGAATCCCCCAGTCCCTCCCTCTGAGCCAGTGCCACTAATCACATGCACACGAGCACCAAGTGGACTCACCAGGCAGAGTATGCCTCTGCACATCCTTCATTCACGCTGCACTAGGTGTTGGACCTGATGTGGAGTGTGTTAGCTCATATGTGTGCAAGTAATCCTCTCGCTGACTGGGCTCTGTCGAAGGATTCCCATGCTGGTGTATCTCGTCAGTTAACACTGTGAAAGAGGACTAGCGCATGCTACACAGAGGTGATAGGGTTAAAAAATAATCAACTGCCTAATAAAAAGCCCTGAAACCTTCAGCAATGTGCTTAACTCTGTGAAACTCTTCTGGTTGTTTTGGTTCATGTCATAAGTCAGTTTGTGTTCCTGGAATGCTTGGTATGCTCTCAGCAAAGACTTTTCATTTTGAGGTGTAGGTTTACAGTTGATATGATTAGTGATCTGATTTGGTGAGTGTGATGTGCTCAGCTGTGCTCATTTCAGTGTAGGCTTCAAAGAACTTCACCGGAATCATTAAATAGACTCAGCTTTTTTTGTTTGTTTTCTTAGTAGAACCTGGCTCAAAACTTTTAAATAATCTCTTGGTGGAATTGTATGCATTGTTCAGACAAGTAAGTATAACACGTCTGCATAATTGCATTGGGCAGTTGTTAGGTGACTGTGCGATGCTTGCTTCTTAGTAATTGCACAATATATTCATATATGCATATAAACATTTTGTACTGTAAATGTGATATGAGTGCACAGGTACATGGCTACTGATAGTAATGGAGAGTTTACTTTCAACAGTTTTACTTTCTGGGAGCCTTATAAATATATCCTACCAGTTGATACCGGTTTATAGAACTGGATCCCCCCCGAAAAATCCCGATAACTGCTCACCACATTGGCTGTGGCAAAGCAGGCCTGGGGTAAGGTGGGGGGGTAGGGTTGGGATGGCTACTCAGTGAATTGTGGTTTGACTTGCAAAGCAGCGGCAGGCTTGTGCGTGCGGCTGATGGAGGAGGCCGACAAGCGAGCCGTTGGGGCCGAGGCATGGTCCCCGTCACCCACAGCCATGAATTAGTGATGAGGAATGTTTGGAGCCATGAGAAGGTGTCAGGATCAGGTTTGTTTGCAGTGTTTCCTCTTTCTCTCAGGCTAGACCTGAGTTTATTCTGGGACAGGAGCAGCTATGTCACCTGTTAGCCACTTCACTGCTTATTTCCCCATTGTGGCGCATTCCTAGATACTCACTCTCCATGTCTCTTGATTGGATAAGGTGGTTAACAACTAACCACCATATGATTGGTTAGTTGTTATCGCAATTTTCTTGCTGCCAAGGCTTTTGCAGTACCATTATTGCAGAGGACTGCTATATGCAAATTAACCCTCTCTAAATTGTCGGTGTACAGTAATCATCTTGGCAAATCATAGATGTTCATGAAGGCCATTCCATGGGTTTTTGGATGGCCGGGTTCCTGTTGTCTAGCAAGCATACAGACATGTGCCAGTCTTTAGCCACCTCAAAGGGTGTTTTAATATATCACAAAGCATATCGCAATTGCAGTATGTAGTAAAACAATTTTGATATGAGGCTTTGTGCACATTGATGAGTCTTAATCACACGCTATATCCTGCCGGTTTCCTGGTAAAATGCGGCATGCATTTGTCTGTTACTCTTGCACCTCGCAGCTGGTCCTTTGCCTTGCTTATTCAAATGAGACCTGGAAGAGATAGTGAAATGAGCTCTGGTCTGCCTGGTGCATAGGGGTTTATCAGGGCTCCTAGGGAAAAGAACAAGGTTCAAGCTGTGGTGTCGAAGCTGAGTGTGCAGGTGCCCATCAACATGGCACAAGAGATAGAAAGACAGAAAGGCTTAAGCCCAGGCTTAGGGTCATTACCACTGAACCAAGATGTGGTCTAGAGTTGAACTATTATTGGAAGGGCTTCCCTGAGGTGCGCTATATAGGAGCATGTGTGTTGCATATGTGCCCTAGATTGAGGTATTCTTGTGGTTCATCATATTTAGTGGCTGCATTTATCATTTTATGTTGAATGTAGAGATCTCGCATTGCGTGACATGTCTTGTGAATTATTCAAGGGGAAAGGGTTGCAGGGAGCACTTACCTTGGGCTTTACCTAAGCATGGTCTCAGCAGTGTCCTGACATTGTGCCAGCAGGGCCCTAGGTGAGGAAGGAAGCAGTTTTGTAATAGGGTGTGTGGGAGCAGTATGGTGGGCCAGGTTGAGCAGGTCTTGTGTACACACCAAGGGGCTTGATCTGAAGGAATGTCATTTGAATGTGTTGCTCTTATAGAGAATAATCCCCCCCGGCCTTACCCCCTGCTGGGTCGCTCTGCCAGATGGAGGGTTGGAGAGGGAGGGGGGTGTTGGGGGGGGTTTAGGCCATTTGGCTTCCGTGCATGCGTATGTGTGCATGTTTAAACAAACAAATCGAGGAAGGTTGCCTTCCAAAAGGCCCCATCCCCTCCCCTCCCCTCCCACTCTTGCCCAGGCTGCAGTCGATCATTTTAATCTCCCCCCTTACACGTGAGCAAGGGGACAGGCCTTTCCTGAAACTTGGCACACATTGCAGGGTGGGGTAACCGGCTCAGACCGGATTGACAACCTCCCTATTTAATACCGTTCCCTCACAGCCCTGTGCGTCTCCTCCTCCTCCTCCACCACCACCACCACCACCACCACCTCCTCCTCCTCCTCCACCACCACCACCACCACCACCTCCTCCTCCTCCTCCTGTGGGTTTTCTTTTCCACTCCAGCCTGTACTCAGCAGCCCCCCTGACCTCCCCCACACCCACCCAGCAGCAGTGTGACACGCTACTGAGAGCATAGTCTTTCTCTCTGTGCCACTTTCCTCTTCACACACTCCGCTTGAGCCAAATGCCCTCTTCTCTCTTCTCTTCTCTTCTCTTCCTCCTCTCTTTTTCGGCTCCTCTCTTCTCTTTCTACTTACCTCTCTTCTCTCCTTTCTTCTTCTTCTTTTTCTTCTCTTCTTGCTAGTCTTAGATTCAGCAGTACTTTTGCTCTTTCTCACCCAACAAGGGCTTTAGGCCTCGCAACACCCAAAACCCACCACAGGAAGCTAAATGTGCTTAATGAGCAATTCTGTAACGTTTGAGTATGATTTCACCGAATTTACTTCTAGTATTTGAGCAGAGTTGGACCAAACTAGTCTGGTATAATTAAGTGTACTCGTAGCAAATTAAAGTGTACTAGTGCATTAGGATACACTACTCAGACTCCCTCTCTCTCTCTCGCTCTCTCTTGCACTCGCTCTCTCGCTCTCTGTGTATATATGCCTATCCGTCTGTTTTTATATATATATCGTATTTTATATAATATATTGTATTTTAAACTAGCGGGAGACACAGCTTCTTGATCCAGTGCATGCAATGTGTTGCTCTTGTTGCATGTTCATAACCTTCACAGGGATTGATAAATTCAGCCATTACACCACTGTCTTTTTGCTCCTCTTCATCTTTGTCAAATTTACATTTGCAGCTTCATGGTAATATCTCAAATACCAGTTTAGCCTCAGAAAATGCCTCATTGGGTCTGAAGGAAGAGGAAGAAGAATGGATAGATGCCCCTTTCACAGTACTTATGAGGTCTTGTTAGTGGGCTTCTAAAGAATTGACCAGTCAAACATTTTTTATTTGTTTGCACTAATACATCCACTTCAACTCAAAAAAAGGTATTTTAAGTAGCTGATTGCATGGATCAGGTGTGTTGGAGAAGAATATGCAGGGCGTGTCTAGAACCAGAATTAGGAAAAAGCTAGTTGGCCAAATTTGCTGTATAATTAATGGAACATAGCATAATTTTATATTAAGTTGGACTGCACCAATATATGATTCTGGGCTGATGCCGAGACATAAAGGTAGAATTTGTGATTAACTCTACCTACATTGGAATAACAGGAATGTAACTTGTCAATTTTGAATAGCAGCCTAGTGTCTCCAACAGATTCTTCTTGTCTGGAGTACAAAAAATACAAGACAAATTATAAGTTTCAAAAGTCCAGTGCTGACAGCTTTTTAGTGAACTATCAGCTGATTCCAATATCTGGCGATTGTAATATCACGCTTCTAATGTTTACACATCCCTCCATGATTATAACTCAAATTAACTGTCAATATCTCCAGATTTTATTCACTGCTCTACACTGGTTTTTATTCCTTGCATCTCTCCTGCATCAATATTTCAGAATCTGAAGGTTGCTCTAACCTTAGAGTTGAGTCTCATCACGTTTTTCTCTTTGCAGACAGGCAGACGGACAGACGGCAGGACGGACGCACGGGTGGGGGCTGCGATTGGCGGCTCGGCGGCAGGCTGGTGGAAGATGTCGTCGGGCGCCGGTGGGCGGGGAGGTCGTCAGGGCCGGGCCTGCGGGGGAACAGGCGAAGTGGAGGAGGGTCCCGTGGGTATTCCATTTCCCGAGCACAGTGCCGACCTGCTGGGAGGCCTAAACCGGCAGCGCCTCAGCGGCCTACTATGCGATGTTCTGCTGGTGGCCCAGGAGCGCGAGTTCCCCGCCCACCGCTCTGTTCTGGCCTCCTGCAGTACCTACTTCCACAAGCTCTTCACCTCAGGCCTGGCGGCCGATCGCCAGAGCGTTTACGCACTGGACTTCGTGCGGGCCGAGGCACTGGCTGCTCTGCTGGACTTTGCCTACACAGCCACACTCACAGTCAGCCGCAGCAGTGTGGCAGACATCCTGAGCGCCGCCCGATTGTTAGAGATCTCACCTGTCCAAGATGTTTGTACACACCTGCTGGACACCAAAGTGCTCTCCCCGCCGGTTGGTCAACTAATCTCAACCAGTATATATACACACACACACAATGTTGGGTTTTTTTTGGGTAAAGTGATGCATATATTATGTGTTACTAATTAATGTTTTTAAATGTATTTAATACAAGTATAAACATATTAAAACAAGTCAATATAAATATTTAGGATTATATGATTATAATCAGGGGTTGACATAATTTTTTTGCTGTAGTACTCAAATGTGCTTACGTATATGGACAGAACTTCACTTTTGAACAGTGCCAAATGGAACGTGCAAACTGACTTTTAACCTAAATTAAATTACAGGTCGCCCACGAGTTTAACCAAAAAACTTGAATATGATGGGTGTGTCTTCTTTCTCGCCACTAACTGGTTGAAATGTGGATTGCACACTGATAGAGCAACTCTGGGCGGGTTTTTGAGTTCAGTCTGTTTCTGTTTTTGTGGCTGTTGAGTGACAAAAAGTGTCTCGCTCAGATCCGTGGAACAGGGGCAGATCACTCCTCTCTGGACTGGCAAATGGGTCTCGTATCGGGGCGGGCCATGAAGTCGAGGGGTGTGGCATGCAGTTACAGAAGCGCTGACATGAGACCTGCTCTGACTGAATTTTGATTGGTGCAGAAGCAAGGCTCCGTGGACCGTCAGGAACCCTTTTTTTTTAAACATCATTATTTTTCTTTTTATAAGGTTTTCCTTTCCTGAGTGGTGGCACTTAGTATGAAGTTACTCAGATTAGGTATGCATTTGCACAGTTAAGAATGAAAACTGGTGTGCATTTGTCATGTCACATACCGCTTATGTCAATCCCTGATTATAATAGACATATGCCTTTTAAATAATAAAACTAGAAACAAATCATATAAATATATGGAAAAACATATTTTAGTTCCCTTAAATTAGTAGATTTAAACCTAGTTTTGTTTAACAGATGCTTAGATCATTTAAAGAGTTTTCTTCATAAAAATGTGAACTTCTCCAAATGTGTGGCAGCTACTGAGCGCAATGTCATGCTCCCATTTGTGTTTTTTAGGCAGGTAGTGAGCATGCAGAAGACGAAGCAGGAGAAGACGAGGAGCACCGGAGGAGTGGGGGAGAGAAGGGCAATCGGCTGCGAGCCCGTGAGTACTTGGAGTTCTTCCAGCGGGGGGCGCACTGGGGCAGCAGCTGCAGTACGCCAGAGCTCAGGGACCCGCCCGCACACCTGCACTTTAGCCAGCGCAACGGCACCGCTGACAGCAATGGCACGCCACCCTGCCCGGCCGCCTACTTGTCACCCCTCGCCCAGGTCCTGGCCCTACCACCTCTTCCCCCCGACCCAGAAGATGACGATGACCCCCCTGAGGAAGATGAAAAGCTGCGGGATGGGGTGCCTGCTGACATCGCCAAGGATGCATTGTTGTGGACTCGGGGGAATGGCGCTGACACTATCTCTCACTTCTACTCCCCATCCCAGAACGGACACTTCTACCTCCATCCACCAGAACCCAAGGCTGAGCGGGATGTAGAGGCCCCCGTGCAGAGGGAGACGGAACGGGGGCCTGCCAGCGCGCTCCTGCAGCAGATGATGGACTCCATAGAGCGGCAAAAGGAGCGGGCCGCGGGGGCTGAGGATGATGGGCCAGACGTAGAGGAGCCTGATATGGAATTTTACTTGAAGTACTTTAACAGCACGCAGCAGGAGGAGGCAGGTGGTGCTGCTGTGACACAGGGCCTTCTGCCCCTCTGGTCCGTCCGGGGCAGTGGAGGGAGCGGTGGGAACCAGGCAGGTGGAGGAGGCGGTGGCAGCGGAGAGCGTAAAATGCGCTCCAAAGCGTTCCAAAAGTGCCCCATTTGTTCCAAGGTCATCCAGGGGGCTGGCAAGCTTCCCCGACACATCCGCACACATACAGGAGAAAAGCCCTACGAGTGCGCCATTTGCAAAGTGCGCTTCACCAGGTAAGCCAGTAGGGTCTATTGCTTTTCTGCTGTGGGTGCAAATAATACTGATTACTACATTCAGTTATTGTATTTATTACTTGATAAATCGGTTAATTTGTTTTTATATGACACGACACTTGCTTTTTTTTTTACTTCCTAAGCTCATGGGTGGGTGTACTCTCAAAGCTATATCGATGCACCTGGGCTACAGGAGAATGTAACAATGTTGTTCAAGGGGAAGAGGTGTCATGAGACCACACTTGATCAATAGGAGGATATTTATATATTCAGTGGAGTAATATAATAATTTGTTGTGGTTATTCAGTATTTGTTGTTTTTCAGTATTTATTTGGTCAATAATATTTAATGTCAGATGAGTTTATGAGGTTATTCTCTCAAGTTTCTGTGTAACATACCAGCTTACCAGAGGGCCAGGGATTTTCTAAATGTAACAAAACTGCCACATGCCTGTACAGTTACATTTGGAAATGGTTACAGTTGGATTGGAAGACAAAAAGGTTTAAGCTGGTGTAGCTACCTAACCTGGATCCTATATTTAAATGCTATGGACCAGTAAAATAAGTAGGTACTCTGTATGCCAGTGAGCAGGCAGACGGCTGTAAAACAACATTTTATAGTGACAGGCAGCCTGCATGACAAAGTCCTGGAATTTTAACAAGTGGATCCAATAAAAATTGGCTGTGGTTGGCATGGACTGGCTGTGTCTTATCAGCAATGAGGCCACTATAAACCGCTTCATGCTGATATAGAGAGGGATTACAGAGTGGTCCCCTATCTGTGCCAGTGAGTTATTTGAACTTGTGATCCCAGGCGTTACGTTGATTATTGCCTCAAGCACACGCGGGCCTGTTACAAATGGCATGGCCTCAGTGCACCGAATGCAGGTTAACAAAGCTGGTAGGCGTTGCTTTCAGCCAGCACCGCTTCCATGAAACTGTCCCCTTAATGAATTAATCAGGGGACTTGCATTGGAAATAGATGCTGTACTGTAAATATCCAGGAGCCTATTTGTGCTAGGTGGATCTAAATGCAGCAGGCAGTGGGATGGGGGCATTGTAATCTTAATCCTGTTTGATCAGGTTTAAGAATGTGTCTCTCTCTCACACTGTAAAAATATCAGTCATGTCCTTTAAATAATTCAGTTCTGTCAGTGCACCACTTTATTTCACTGGCCACAGGTTTGCAAACATGTGCATCTGTGTTTGCCATAATATATGTTACAACGTATTTTTGCATACGTGTGAGATTTAGAGGGCGAGACTAAATGCTTGAAAAGGGCTGTTGTGTGATAAATCGGTATTATATGTTACATATATGTGCATGTGTGTACACACGTACATATATGTAACATATAGTACTGCATACCTCACATAATGGTTTTGTATGAAAACATGTGTGTGTGTGTGTGTGTGTGTGTGTGTGTGTGTGTGTGTGTGTGTGTGTGTGTGTGTGTGTGTGTGTGTGT
>JBBJLR010000040.1:10328135-10341276 GCA_037577145.1 Brachypetersius gabonensis | reverse complement strand
GTGTGTGTGTGTGTGTGTGTGTGTGTGTGTGTGTGTGTGTGTGTGTGTGTGTGTGTGTGTGTGTGTGTGTGTTCGTACAATAAGCCTCCACAGTTCCGGGCTGGCCAACTACAGCAGTTTGTTTAGCTGTACTCTGCCCTGGTCACAGGCAGTGGGGGAGGGAGACTGAGGGGTGAATGCGTGCAGAGGTCTACCAGCACAAGACCTTACACTTTATATCACAACATAGCTCCCATATTCGTGTGAAACTGCTTCGGTTTCACAGCATGTTGGTCTAAAGCCCCTCCCTTCACACATTCTTGGTTCTGTGTTTAAGCATGCTTTAGAAATGATGTACCTAAATGTTTTAGTCGATTTAAATATAATTGAACAATTCAACATTCATGGACCTGCCGTTGGGTCCAGACTGGGTGGGACAAATGAGGGCACCTGTGAAGGTTAAACAACATTCCTCAAAACATGTTTCTCAATACAACGCTTGTCTCGATTTTTTTATCTCAGTTTCTGAGTCACCTGGGTGCCCAGTGTTGATTGCACTTGTGTCTTTGATGTTGTTCTTTGGTGAAATAATCTCCTTCTGGTCTGCTAAAACTCAAAAGATTTCATGCAAGTAAGTGAAGTGCTGTAGTTGATTGCTATCATCCACTGTAAATCTGTGCTTTACTACACTAATAAAACATCACCTTGTCACACATTTGGGAGCTTTCAAGCCCACTGGAGCTCCTTGGTGAACATTGAGCCCTCCAGCGCCTCATTGACTCACCGAGAAATTATAGAGATAAAGATTTGAGCTTTATGGCTCTTGTCCCCAGATGACCAAGTCCCTTCTGGGAGCAAACAAATGTTGCAAGATATTCAAACCTGTTTCTTTTGAAGGAAGTAGGATTCTGGAGGTTACAGGACAAAATGCGTTATTTATAAAAGCTTGATATCTGTCTGCCAGACATTATGCATTATACAATGATGCATACGGAGCTTTCCATTGCAGTTTTCTTCTTGAAAGTGACTTTGCATGGCAACTTTACTCTTAGAAATGCAGTTCTGACCCACAATGCCAGTTTCTTTGAAAATGGTCAGAATGAATGAATCTTTTTCAAAGAATGTTTGAAAATCCTGCTGTCATTCAAGGTGGAAATCTATAGTACAGTAAATTTTTTATCATGAAATGATGCTTCTTTAGCTACATTTTATTACTTTGAAGTACCAGCTTGACTAAATCACTTTTCCCTCTTTAGTTTCACACAGGACCTGTAAGGACTTTGTAACTGACTGTGGAAACCTAAACTCCACAGATTTTTTTTTATTTGCCTGATGCACAATATGTCACAATCTGTATTTCCTGTGACAATTGACACACTGGAAGAGACAACTGGTATATTTAAAAATATTATCAAAGTACGATCAGTTTTAAGCTCCGTAAGTTAATATGAATTTAACAGTGCTAATTGTAAATTACTTTTTGTGCAGTTTTTATTACTAGTTCAACTGCATTAATCTCATAGCTCTAGTACAAAACGAAAGAATCATTGTAATTTGCTCCTTATTTGTACTCATTGGCTGATAAGCGTCATTTTCAGTAAGGGGGAAAACCAGTGTAAACTTTGTTTTGTGAAGATTTATTTATTGGTAAAAACAAAAACTTTCACTTTTTCCCTTAAGTTGTCTGTGTTCCCTCTTTTTCCAGACAGGACAAGCTCAAGGTTCACATGCGCAAACATACTGGAGAGAAGCCTTACCTGTGCACACAGTGCGGAGCCGCCTTCGCCCACAACTACGACCTGAAAAACCACATGCGCGTGCACACGGGCCTGCGCCCCTACCAATGCTCCAGCTGCTTTAAGACGTTTGTGCGTTCGGACCACCTGCATCGCCACCTGAAGAAGGACGGCTGTAATGGGATCCCATCGCGACGTGGCCGCAAACCCAGAGTACGTGAGCACGAGCTACTGGAGGGGTCTTTAGAGCCTTCTGTCCCAGGGCAGCGCTCTGGAAGGATGCGTCGACGCTCAGAGGAGGATGGGGGTACTCCTGTTCCGGAGGACGCTCCAGAGGACCTCACACACAGTCCAGACGGAGAGGTCAGAGGGGATGGAAGCATGAGGCAAAGGGACTTTGAAATGGCCTAAAATCAGACACTGCTGGGTCAGATGTGTCACACGGAAACCAGAGGAAAAACAAAAAAAAAAAAGAAAAATGAAAGCAAACAAGAAAAAAAAACAACTACATGCTCCTCTTTTAAAAACCAAATCAGGGTGTCACAAAAATCTAATCTATTAGTTTCCATTTTTTTGTCTCTTTCTCTCTCATTTTCTTTTTCTTTTTCATTCAGCATAGAGACCTAAAGCCACAAGTTACTGGCCTCTTGAGAGTGAAGAGCACTTCAAATCACTCACCTGTGCTGTCTCCATCTTTCTGGGTCTTTTTTTTAATTTAATTTTATTTTTTTTGTTGTTGTTTATTTGTTTAATTAACTTTGGCGTAATGGCTTAACCATATGCATACCACAAAGTGGAGCTACTATGCAGTTGAAACAGGTTCCTCGTCTCTGGGTTGCATTCCACAGGGCCTTTGTCTTAAAAAAAAAAAAGAAAAAAGAAAAAAAAAAGTGAGGTGTCAATCACCTGGTTGGCTGCTGCTGCTAATGCAACAGGTGAGCGAAGAAGCGATCTGAGATGTGGGAGAAGCAACAAATTAGTCTTTTATTCTAATGCAGTGGAAAAACATGTACATATACCGTGAAGAAAAAACTTATATTGTCTCAGATCAATATGGCAATATTATGCAATTCTGATGCAGCACCTTCTTTATAAATATTCCAGAAAGAATCAGACAGGGGTTTGATTTTAAGTGTTACTTTCTCTAAGAAAAATCTATGGTTCTATGTTTTTTAAAGGTTAACTTTTTTGAGTTTAATCCACTATTCAGAAAGGGGGTGGTCATTCATTTTTGACAGAAAAGAGAGGGCAGAAGATTGTGTTTTTGAAGCACTACCGTCATCAGTTTGCCGCCGAGCAAAACCGTGTTGGATCTGTACCTCTTGCAAGCCTGCTTTTCCTCTATTTAGCATTTCTTGTTTTTCTTTCTTTTGTTTCTTTTTTTTTTTTTTGTCTTAAATTTTTTTGGTCGTTGTTGTTTTCTTTTGCATTGACTGTTTTTGGGTACTTGACACTTTACATTGTATACATGTGTGTGTATATATTTGGTGATAATGATATTGGTCCCTTTATAAGAGATATATTACAGATAATTAGGGTTATATCTTCCGTCAGCTTCGCTCCAGGTTGCTCCCTGGGTAAAGTTTGTAACGGGGAAAAACATTGTTGAGAGCGTTTAATTGAGAAACCAATTTTTTTGTGTCCTAAACTCAGCACTTGACGGAACCCCCAAGTTCCCGCCCAGAGTATGAACCATGATTCATGACGTTGTGTGTTTGCAGGGGTTTGCCAGCAAGCAAGGAGAGATGGGACCACTGTTTTGTGAACAGCTGGTCTACCAAGGCCGAGAATGTTTTCTCTTTTCATGCAGGGAAAGGAGAGGTAGAGATGAGCACCTTTTATGCATTTGCACAGCTTTACTAAAGATATCCAACAGGGAGAGAGTGAGAGAGAGTTCTATTTAAAGATAGGGAGGGCAGGTTTGAAGTGCTTATTCCAGCATTCTGCCCGAGGGACCACAAAATCCATGAGATGACCTGGGCGATGAGACGAGCAATAAATATGTACTTGTCTAAATTGGGAGGCCAAATAAGCGCACAGCTGGAACCGGGAGGCAAGGAGGGTAGATACGGTGCTTAGGGGGTGGGGTGAGGGACCTCAAGATTTTAGCACAAAAAAAAACTTGATTCTAAATTAAACAAAAAGTACTCTGCCTGTCAAAAGTTTTGGGGAAACTTTTCAGTGTGTATTTGATACAAAAGCATGTTTTTCTTTATTTACTTGTAATGACATTAATACTTAAACTGGTTTATTCGATTGAAAACAAAGCTAGACATGTAAGTATTTGTGACTATATTTGACATAGTGCTACCTTGGGACTATATCCAAAGCTCACACATTTTATCTCCGAGTTGTGATGTCCACACTCATCAGCACGCAGAGCATTCAGGTGCTTAAACCACCTTTGGGCCTAATGAGTTTCAGCATTTCAGCATGTTCAAACAATAGTTTGAAATAACAAAGTTTAAAGAGCCAAACCTCCTCTTCAGACTAAAACCCTAAAGTATTAGTAAAAATGGTTATTTTTGTAAAATAGCTGTGATGACATTCAAATTTCAGACATTCAAGTGTCCCCAAACGTCTTTTGATGGGCTGTGTATTTTATTTATATATATATATATAGGTCTCCTCTAGCAGTAGGTTGTGAGCAGTGTGGCTGTGTGTGCTGAGGGGGAGCAAGGCAGGGAGGGTGCAGCACTGTCCTGTGGCCGCATCCCAGCTACATGACTCATTCTGTGGGGCTTGGAGCGTCAGGTTTGTGGACACGTCCCAGCACGCTTTCTTCCCAAATCTGACATTGTGGCTGCACAGTTTCGTCCAGTCTCCGTTTTATTGAATTGGGCCCACTTAGAGAGAGCGGCTGACAGAGTTCAAGCCTATTATTCTAGAGAGTTTGATGGAATTTGCAGAAACAGAGCAGAAATGGTCTCATGTGAGTACATGACCTTATTTGGCGAATGCACAGGAAGTCTTTAACGTCCATAAATGAAAATTGTTTGTTTTCGTGGTTAAATTAGACAGTTTTTAAGGCATTTATCCCCCTTAGCCACTGCTACAGTGCTGTGCCCAGTGTTTCAGCCCTTTGCACCTTAATGGGAAAGCAGCAGGTTTTCATTGCACTTTGTTACTGAGAAGGGCACTTTTTCCTCAAAAGAAACGGGTACTTTGAAACAAAAAGAGAGAATGTTTTTTTTAAAAAGAAAGAAAGAATGAAAGAGACCCATCCATGCAGTGATGCTTAGCTTGTTCTATTCGGGGGGATTTTTTTTTTTTGTTTGTTTTGATGACTGGCTGCCAAAAAAGAAAACATACAGTCACACAGTTGCAGGGACATCTAACGTGTTGGATTTTTCAGGCAGAATTTAAAAATACCCTTAAAAGACGAGATATTCCCTTTCTATCTGATTGCACTTGAAATTTTGATTTGATGTAATGATTTTGTTTTTGTCTTTTTTCATGTCTTAATGTAGAGTGACAGGGGTAGGTTAAAGGGGTGGCTGTACATGTGAGTGTGGGGGTGGGGATTGGTTTGTGCGTGTGCAGGTGTCTTCCAGTCATTCTTAATAAGCATATTCCTTTCAGACAGTTTACCAGTTCATTACTGTAGTTTATATCATTATGTGCAGTGAACAGACCACTTGCTGTAGTCATACTCCAATTTTCACTCAAGTCAATGACAACCTGCATAGCCTGTGTCATAAAAGGGGTATGTTTGGTTAAGGATGCTATTGCAAGACCACACCCTGAGCAGTAGGTTTGGTGTGCCTGGACTCTGGAATATTCCAAGTTTACTTTAATGCATTCTCAGTCTGTTATTGGGATATTATCTTTGTAGTAGGGATGCACTGATATGGGAATTGTTGACTGATCCCAATATGCAATATCTAGAATTTTTCTTGCATACACCTGCTGATGCTGACACAAATATTTGGTACTAATAACTGGCATTATTAGCATTATAGTGACATGTAACATTTATTTCTATAGGGTTGCCTTAAAAGGATTAAATTGCAGATATTTCAGCAGAGTAACCCAACATCACTTAAACACTGTTCTTAGATAAGTCATCAGATATCAGTGTGAAATATTGATCAAGCCTAAACATTTTTCTGATATCAATATCTTCTAACACTCATATAATTCCGATGTCATTGTGCATCCCTGTGTCATAGATGATGATATTTTGACTGACTGTCAACCCAAAACCCGCTCTCGAACACTTCCGTGACCATATTTTTCAAAACTGCAGCTGGTGAATATGTACATGTGTGTAATGAAAACTTGTACCTTTTGCCACGCCCCCAAAACCAACCCCACTAATTACAAAAAAGCAAGTCAGAGATGGAAATCATTGAGAAATCAAACTTACTTGAGTTCATTGTTTCTTTTCTGTGATCTGTAGGCTGCCTGTTTACTAGATGAAATGAGTCTTAAATTAGTCTTTTTTCTTTTATCCTGCTGTTTTATGTTTATGGCTCTTGAATATGTAGAGGTGTGCTTGGGAGGGGAGGGAGGGGGGTTGAGCTTACATGGTGGAGGTGGAAATGAGGGTTTTTGGTGGCTGGGAAGGGGCGGGGTCGGGGTGATATAAAGCCTGATAGCACTGGATATGGTGCTTTAGCTGAGACAGCAAGAGTTTTGCACTAAAAGTCACGTCCTTGTCCTCATAGGAGAAGGACTGGAGAACCAGGCGCAAAGGCCTTTGAGTTTCCGTGAACACAGCGCCTAATTCTCCTAATGGCTAAGCCTGCTTCGCCATGTCCTCTTTTACCTTCTCTACTGTTTATTAAGCATTTATAAATATATATTTAAAAAACATAAACCAAAGTAGAAAAAGGCCTGGATTACTTGAATTAATTTTACTCCTACTCCTTCAAGCTGAATAAGCTTTCTCTTTCTCTATTACTGATTCTGTCTGTAGGTGCATCAGATACAAGTTCAGAATTGCTCTTTGAGCAATATGACCTGTTTTAAGCAGTGCTAAGAAAAAAGGATCCAAAGCGCAGGTTATTTTGTTAAAACTACATATTCTCTTAAAAATAGAGATTCCTGTATGGTTCTTGGACTGCATATACGGTTCTAAGAAAAACATTTGGATGAGATCCTTGACATTTTTTGGAACTTCTTAAACTTTAAATAAAAAAAAACCCATCAATTGGAAGACTCTGTTCTACTGTGGCATTAGTCCAAAGAACCATTTTCTGGCATCTTTATTTTTAGGAGTGCACCCCAACCTAAGCTGGTTGAGGAAGGTACAGCATTCTGGGAATGGTCTAATGCAAATGACTCCAGGTTCTGCAACATTTGTCCATTGGAGTTATAGGATGTTCCTTAAGGTTCACAGCAACTCATTGGCCTTAGCTTGGAACGTAAGCTCTGTGTAAATGGGTGCACAAGGAGTTTAGAGGGGGCTGGGTGTAAACCTCACTAAGTAGAGGGAGAGATGGAAGAGAATGTGCCTTAACATGGGAGTATATTGAGTGGATTTTTCAAGAAGGAACTATCGTTTCCATTCCCATTTCAATTCCCAACAGTTGTCTCAGTTGAATCTTCTACCAGTGTAATTGTAACTGTCCATCATTGAAAGTTTTAAAAAGTGCTGTATGTGGCTGAATGTAAAACGTTTGCCTGTAAACAGACTTGCATGTGAAGCAATGCTAGGGTGGGCTTTTTGGCCCTTTGCAGTGAAACGCGCCACTCTCTAAACCTCCTTGGAGAAGGTCGACATATCAGCCCGTGTTCTGACTCCTTAGACAAATGCTATACTGAGAAGGTCTCAAAAACCCTTTTACAAAACTTTTTGAAAGTGTCACTTATGTAATATCCAAATATTGATTTGTCTTTTTTTTTATTTATTGGATGAAATGTCGAAAAACATTAACAAAAGCATCAATGACAGTGGTAACCGTAGTAGTCATGGAATAAGAGGCAATGAGAATGGATGACCAGGACGAGTGCAGATGGTCAGGGCTGAAGCACAACAGGCTGAAGGATGATGTATTCTCAGATAGAAACTGAGCTGTTCTTGCTGATAAATGGAGGAACTGCTGTCTGCTGCCTTCTGTGTTAGGCTTGGGTTCACGCTACAGGGTTGGATCATGATGTGTGAACGCAAATTGGATTTTTTGCAATTATTTATTTTGGGACAGCAGTATGTATATATTGCTAAACCTACATCAGGGTAAAACATGTGCATATGTGCAATGGAAAGAATATTGGGTGATTGTCTTGAATTTAATTTTTTTTTTTCCAAATTATTGTCTTACGTTGGATATATATTCAGTATGTTTGCTTAATAGTTCACCAGTGTTTTTGTTTATTTCCACTTTTTCTCCTCTCTTGGTGGATGGCCTTAGCCCAGGTGATTCTGTGTTTACTGCATTAATGGCAGCTGTCTAAGCGTACAGCATCCTCAGCCTGTTGTGCTTTACCGGCCATGCAGAAGATGCTGGAAGCGAATGCTTGGTGCATTTGTTTGTGTGTGGAAATGTGTGTCTGTGCTCATGGGTGGGGTTTAACACAAGTCACTATTGTGGGGATTATGGGTAATCATCTATCCTTTTAAGTCAATTGCTTCTCAGGTTAAAAAAAACAACACTGCAGTCCATTGGTTTGGTACCAGCCCGTTTTTTTGCCTTCCGTGTAATCAAAGCTTTATTATTGTATCTGTCCATGTGAGGATGCTCGAACAGAATGTGCCCCTCATTTTCATTTGCCTATGATAGGTGTGTTCTTGTGTTGCTGAAGCGAAAAGAGTGCCGAAATGAGTCACGTTTAGCTCACCGTACGGCGGTTCAGGTTGTAGAGCAGAAGAAGAATCAACCTTTCCAAGCTCCGTCCACGAATGCTCTTTTACATTGCAACAGTCGCAAGGTTAGACAAGTACACATAGATTTTTATCATTGTTTACAGGACTTTGGCAACAATCCTATTTAACCTAATGGAAAATGGTAATGCACAGATGCTAATTTTAATTAAATTTTAGATTTTGGAAATTGTAACATTGGAGTCTAGCCCAAAGAGTCTTATCGGTGTAGATAGACTCTTAACAGGATAGTGGTGTTATCCACTACACCATCCCTGGACTGCTACAGTGTTTTGTTGGTGTCACTATGTAGTGTAGACTATAATGCTGCTCCAACAAGCTGGAGTATGTAATGTACAAGCAATAAAGCTCATAACTAAGCTTGTGGGAAATAACATCAAATTTGCTTGATTATATGCCGCAACAGATTCTAGATCGGCACTCCTGCTCTTGATAAGTTTGCCGTCGCCTTTTACAGGCATTTCAAATGAATAATTGTATATATTCTGACCAAAACTGGGCTGTGTGCTACAGTTCCTCATTGTTGGTTGAATGAGAGTTTTGACGTGTTTTTTTTCCGCCAACTTTCTGTGACAACTGTCCAACCTGACATAAGCATCTAAGAAAGAACGCGTTTGTAGGCGGAGCATCGACAGGCCAATTGTCTTCTTTTCCTGTGCTCATTGTCTGCTCTGGCTGCATTCCAGCCTCGAGACAGAAATTGTACTGAAGAAAAGGTCTCTTCAGGTCTGAAGCCACCAACAAGTCCATAATGCATTCCGTAACTTCAAAATTCCCACTTAGGAGAGTGAATGGGGGTCGGGCCATAGCGGAGAGAAGTGGTTCTTTATGTCTTAAATGTGCTTGTTTCTCTCTCTCCGCCCACCCAGTCCTGTGGTCAGCAGGTAGGCAGTGAGCAGGGCTTCTCAAAGCCATCATGCTGTTTGCAGCTTGGTGATTGTAACAAAAAAAGCACTTTGCGAATGGCCATCCAGAATATTGTGTGCTTTCTCCAATGGTTATTACTGTTAATGTTATTGTTGCTGGTTTTTTTTTTTTCCTTTGTTGATATGTTTTGTTATCTCATTGTGGATATGATGATTTATTTAAATGCAAAAAACTATGTGGAAAGATAAAAAAAAAAAAAAGACTTGAACATGCTACATTTGGGTTGAAGACCATTTGAATTGCCGCCCCACTAAACATCACACAACTCTAGAAAGACAAAAGTGAAAGCAAGGAGGAACAACAGCAGCAACAACAGTGAAACAAAACGGACATGCTTTATCCACAGTGCTCACATTCAGATTCCGAATGGATTTGGGAGAAAACACAAGACTCTAAAGGACTTTTTAGAATTGACCGTTTATAACACCGTAGAATAAGATAAGCCTGAAATGGTATTGTGGTGGTTTTGACCCCCTCATGAACTTCAAGTGTCTAGTATGAAGCTCCCTATATTCATCTCTAATGCAGTGTCAGTCAGGTTTTATATGACTCATAATCCAAGCATAGGGGCCACATAAGGCCTCCCTCTTTCCTCACTATACTGCTAGTTTCTACAAGCACACTGTAGTCAGGTCACTCATGAAAGCGAACTTCACCTCTTAGAGGGACTAATAGAACATACACAACATTGTTTATTTTTGTCAAATCCTAATAGAGATTATTATACAGAGTATATAATAAAGTGCTCAGACAGACAAGATGAACTTAACAGCAGTAATTCAGCAGCAGAAGCCTTTTTTGGTGTAAGAGCATTAGGGCACATTATTCTAACACTTCGGTTAGGTAGGCTTTGGGGCGGCAGAGTATTTCCCAGTGTCTCAGGCTTGGACGGTAGAAACCCTGTCCTTTCTTCTTAAATCATGTCCTGTTCCTTTCCATTGTCCCTCAGTATCTGTTGAAGCTAAGGAGGGATGGGCGAGTTTGGGAGAATTTGCACTTTTGGCGATGAAAAGAATTTGTATTGTATATGAGACCACTAAATGTACATCGTCTAAATCATATAATTCCTTCTATTTTCCATTTTTTGTTCAATTTTATTCTGTTGGTTTTATCCTTTTTTTTTTGTTTGTTTGTTTTTGTTTTATTTTTACAAAATATATCCAAAAATGTCTGGTGTCCTGGTTTAAGAAATAAGACCTTTCTATTAAAAAACAGAATGTTTACGACTTCTCTCTCATGTTCTGTTTTATATTACAGGTGCATGACGGTGATCGTTAACATGAGATCTAATTTGAAGGTTTGTAGGTTTCAATTGGTTGTCAGTGACCCCAGGCGGTTTCTTACTGTGCTCACCTGGTCCAGGTATTTTGGCATTAGTTTTTTTTTTTTCCTTCTTAAAAATTTTAATCGTTGGTTAGGCGTGTAGTTGTAAGATTTTCAATTTAATACTTATTTTTTTCTGCATTTTATGGGCTTGAACATTTTTGATTCTGCTGGGGCCTCATAGAAAAATTCAAATTTCATAACAAATCAGTGCAAAATAAAATGCCTTTGTAAAATGGTTATTTAAAAATAAGATGTGATGTGTCTTAATAGTATGCCTTTATTTTCAAACCTCAAGGGATCAATGTAAAAATATGTACCTGGAGTTACACATTAGGCATTAAGTGTTAATAATGTACTATTTCAGTGCATTTAAATGTTTCACATCTGAATTGATCAATCTACAAACAATCATTTGTAGCGGCTTCCACAAAAACTGACAAATAACCGTAATAAGAAGCTAGGGGTTTTATTATTGACCCAGTTTGATGAGGACTGGTCTAACAGCCATAAAGCTGAATGTAGTATTTCTAGTTTTTGCTTTATTTTTTGTAACCGTGATAAATTCAAACAGTGATAATTTTATACTGTGTATATATATAATTTTTCTTCTTTTAGCTAAAACTTTATTATTGATTCCTGGCTAAAGCTCTGTAACAGCGCTGTGGAGCAGTTTGAGGCTCTGGTTCAGCTCGAAACTCTAAATGACAAACAGCCATGAGATATGAACAATCACATTTTATAATGTACATTTTCAAATCTTACACAAGCCATTCTTATACATTACATAGGTCTTTTGTCTGTAAAACTAGAAATGAAAAGGCCTTGGGCCCTCCTCTGGCACCAGTGAAAACTGCACCATTTTGGTAATACAGTTTAATCAACTCCGTACTCAGTACAGCAAAATGGAAAAACTTCTTTTGAAAACTAGCAAACAAATACTAGAAGTGGAAAATCCATTCTGGCCAATGTTAAATATATTTTGAGAAATTCTTTAAATCGTTCCTTAACTCATAAATCTTATAAAGGTATCATTAAGTAATAAATATAAAAGATAAATTAAATATTAGCTGTGGATGCCTGGTCCTATTAAGGATGAAGTGCTAACAGAGTGTTTAAAACATAAAATAATGTTAATAATAATATAACAGCTTCCACTCTTCTTGGGAGGCTTTCCACAAGGTGTTGCAGTTTCTGTGGGAATTTGGGTCCACTCATTCTGTAGAGCATGTATGAGGTCAGACACTGATATTGGACTAGAAAGGTCCCAAAGGTCTTGGGGTTGAGGGCAGGACTCTGTGTGGCCAGTCAAGTTCTTCCTCTCTGAACTCATCCAGCCATGTGTTTATGGAGCTTGGTGCACTGGGGTACAGTCAAACGAATTGAAAAGGGTCTGTATCCACAAAACGTGCAAAAAGTTTTGGTTGCTGAAGCATTAAGATTTAGCCCTTCACTTGACGAAAGGGGCCACCCGAATTCGGCGATGAAGAGATCTGTTCTAATACTTTTGTCCATGTTTATTAACTGGGTGTTTTATAAAAATATAAGGGTGTTTTCGTGGCTCCACTTGTTCTTTTGCAGCGCACTTCTCTTACCACGAGATGGCGCCAACCTTCCAGTTACTAACAGAAATCTGTGTAAAGCATGTGCGTTCAATCGTAAACTTAAGTCTTAAGTTGTAAACGGACAAATGACACAAAACTACGAACTTCTAAAACCTGTGTGAGACTTTAATTCAGCCGAAGTGCCCAGAAATGTGGGGCACTCCATATGGTCCCCAACACACTCCGAAGAGCCCTGTTAACAATAATAGCCCGCTGACCTCTGTTTCCATTCAGGTCCCTTGGGACTAGCATATCGATTCAAAGGTTTTTCTTTACTCCCACCACAAAAACAACACAAAAAACAGTTTCCCTTCCACTAACATCAGATGAAACAGCAGAAGAAGTGAATTTCCCAATTAATTCAACAACAGTCCTGTTTGGGATCCCTTTTAGCACAATGGGGGCCTTTCAGGTCAGACACTTAAAGCTGAAGTCTACAGTTTCCCCTGCTGATGTTTCGAAAAGACTAGACACGGTGAAACAGGGGAGTTGAGGGGAGGATTAATAATTCAGTAGAACAGACCAAGCTATGGGGTTTCATTATTGTTCTCAACAGGGGTGGGTTTTTTTTCTGCAAACAGATTGAGTTGGAAAGAGGCGACCACAAAAGTCATTGGCCTAAAGCTATCAGCAGAGCTCCTAGGGATGTTGGGCCCAGTTCTTTTAGTTTAGGCGTGTGTGTGTGTGTGTGTGTGTGTGTGTGTGTGTGTGTGTGTGTGTGTGTGTGTGTGTGTGTGTGTGTGTGT
>JBBJLR010000040.1:10311452-10327803 GCA_037577145.1 Brachypetersius gabonensis | reverse complement strand
GTGTGTGTGTGTGTGTGTGTGTGTGTGTGTGTGTGTGTGTGTGTGAGAGAGAGAGAGAGAGAGAGAGAGAGAGCGAGCGAGAGAGAGTGTATGAAAAAGAGATTTCATGCAATGACAGAAGCCTTAAAGGCCCCTGCTGCCCTCTCAACAATGAGCACCAGGATATTCTGTTTTCAATAGAGAAGAATGTATCTTAATTATCCCACTTCGACAGCGTGCAATTTGAAACCAAGCTCTAAACAAGGACACATCGTCACATTAAAGATGGACAACTAGCAACGGAATTGTCCGAGTCACTAGCCGGCTTTAACATATTCCTGTCATGCCGCTCAGGCTTCAGGCCTGTCTGAACCTGGATCTGCTGCTAACTATTCCATATGACAATAATTTGGCCACACTCAGGACAATTCTTCCTTTCATATGTTGATTAGGGACCTTGCCCCTTAACCCCTTAACCCCCATGTCGTGAGGGCATCTAACCCCATTCCACCCACACGATGCTGTTTTTGGGCAGGGGGGAGCACGACTACAAGGCCTGCGGGCGACTCTCTGTCCCTGGAGAACGTGCCTGAGGTGCCTTTAAACCACTGCGGCAAGAAGCCCCTCCAAAAACTCTGCAGTCATTAATATGCAAAAATGCAAATGAGTGGGTAATTAAGAGCCAGAGCTCTCTGGAGGCTCTTTGATTGCTAATGAATTCTAATCTGCAAAGAAGGGTGAGGGGGAGGAAACTAGATAAAATAAAAAAGAGAGAGAAAGAAAGAGGAAATATTGGGAAATGCTTTCAGGATCCGATTGTGTGGGGTTTTTCGGACATCGAGATGTTTTCGTAGGTTATGGCCCTGAGAAGGAGATGGAGAGGAGGGAGTTTCACACGGTGGTCAGTTTAACAAAGAATGCCTTGAGATACCATTAGAACATGAGAGCACAGTTAGAATATCTACAGGATGGTACTGGAATAGACCTCCAAATAAAAACCCAATAGTGATTCTGAAGTTCATTATGATTGAACACAATGTATCTGGATTCAGGAAAAAAACACAGATTACACGCAGTCCTCACTTATCTTACCATGTTCTGATGGAAGCAGTTCATTGTTTGTTTACCAGCATGTGTTAGAAGTGAATGTGTGTGAGAGAAGGAAAGAAACGAGGGAGAAAAGTGAAAGAGGGGCAGCTCACTTGGCTGTGTGTCTGTGGCAGCAGCAGCTGCGTTGTACAGAGATGTTATTTCATCACTTTTGCAAAGCACCAACCCCCCCATTCTGTCTCACGTGTGTGCCCAGGCTCTCTCTCTCACACACACACACACACACACACACACACACACACACACACACAAACATGCTGCTGTTATTGTTGTTCAAGTACTCCCACAACACCCACAACGCTCTCCCACCCCCCATCCTCGATAAACTCATTCATCCCTCCCTCCTGCTTTTCCTTCTCTCGTTCTGCATCTCCACACCTCCAACTTCTATAGCTAATAAAACAGCCAACATTGTCTAATTTTCTGTATCTCACTTTAATTCACCTTAATGCTAATGTATTTACATGATTATATTTACATTATTAGTAATAAGCAGTTGCTGACTTAAAGGAGAATGCCACTGACTTTTCTTTCTTTTATTTTTTTGCAAAATTCAATAGATGTGTTGCACACAGTCATACAGACTTGATTGAAAAAAGTGCATTTTCAGAGCCACAAATATAATATAAATATTGCAATCATAAATATTTGTTTCATTTCCAAAATACCCAGCACATCTACACAGTTTTAAATGTAATAGTGATAATAAAATAGTGGTAGATTTGAAAAAACAAGGGACTATTTTTCCTCACGACGCCTTCAGCGATCTCTTCGATCTTAAAATGTATTTATTTATTGTAAAACATTATCTCAGGCATGAGACAGTGCATTTTCTAACCATTTCCTGTGATTAATTTACTAAAATAGTGATAGGTAGTTTCTCAATGCAGTAACATTTAGACATCTGGTTCCATTCTCTACCATTGTGAACAATTCTGTAGGTTTCTCTTGAATGGAGAATTTCACACCAAAACACTCTGAATGACCTTCGTTTCATTTTAATTGTTTATGCACAAAATTGGAAAACGTGGTGGAAGTCTTCTTTAAGGGCGTCACTGCTGATGCCGAAGTGTGTTAGATGTTTTCTTGGCGTTCTTTCATGCAACCACAAAGTTTGTGCATCTGGGATGGGTTTGGAGGTTGTAAACAGGAAGCCTGTGTTCCTCTTACTGTACCTGATGTGGCACTGCCAGAGCGAAGCCTCAGTAAACTGCACAGTGCTAATATGCCAGAGAGCAGGTGTGTCTGTATGAGGCCTTTACTGTAAGTGTAACTGCTCAGACTGGAACATCGCGCCAGTTAGGAGCGTCATGTTTGCAAGCATGTTGAATGCAGCGAGTGAGCGCTGAACTGTTTAGTAATCTCAAGTGAAATATCTTACGATTGTGTATTTTTGTTATTACAGCCATTTGGAATAATCTGTCATATTTACATGTGTGTTCTATCTCATATGTACAACATTTTCAAGACAAACATATTCAGATGTATATAGACCTGTTCAAATTTAATAAAGGAGCTTTCAAAAACACACCAAAAGGCATATTTACATATACATACCTTTTTTTGTTCAAATGTAATCAATACTACATTGTAATTATTCATGTATAGTCATTTCTCATTCTGTCATTCTAGATTTAACTTCATTATCAGAAATATATTCTTGATGTGATTCATCGCTCTAATTTTTCATCCACAGTTCCACATCAAAAATGCGAATAGCAGTGTAGTTGCTGATCTAATGTCAATTTACTATAATTTACTTAAATATTTACCTTAGTGCATAATGCCAGCTGTGACAAGTTGCCAGCTTGAAGAGAAAATTCCACAGATTATTTCTGTGTAATTGAATACATGAGGTCAGCGTTCACAAATGGTTTGATCTAAAAAAAAATGTATTGTTTTGACATTTGCATGTCTACTCTGCAAATGTAGTGATTTTTAGTGACTTTCCAAAATGTCCATTGAACACCAAACATCGTTTTGGGTGGGTTTTTTATATGAAATGTTTATGATGGATAAATAGCAGTAAATCTGAATATATGTTTATCATTTTGATTTTGCTGACATTTGACATTTGTAAACATTTATTTTACTCCTAAATTTGTATTCCCTAATTTTGTGATGTCAGAAACAACTAAGACAACTTTGATGCTGTAAGGAGTGTTTCAGTTCAGACTGCTTCTTGGGAAGAGGGACATCACCCCGCAACCAGTCAAGGCAGACCCTGTATGTACAGTCAGTCTTATAGAAATGTGATTCTAACATCAGCTTGGAAAACAGGCATATAAAAATTAATCATGATGATTTTTTAATTGTAAACGTAAAATGATAGAGGTACATTTAAAAAACACACTGTTTTCATTGGGCAATATTTTGTCTCGAAACCATGCAGGTACCCTACTGGCATGAATGGATAAAAAAAAGTAAAAAAATATTGTAAACTGTTGTAAAGCAATGGCACATCTACAAGTTCTTAATCATTATGAAGCCATGCTGCACAGGACCAACATTGTTTTATACTTGAAATCTACAATTAAAATGAACAGTTTTATACTGTTCCTACAAGCAAATTTTAAATTTTATTTATTGGAAATGCTGAGTGATTGTATTTTTGTGTGGTGAAAAGCCTTATGCACCAATGCAAAACCATTTTTCTCAGCGTGTGATAGTGTTTTTCTGTTATCAAAATTAACATTAGAATAAATTCAAGCAAATAAGAAAACTATCAATATTTGGGGTTTTTTCGAAAAAAAAAAAAAAAGGTAGTTGATATTTTGTGAGCTGGTGAGGAGAACACAGGTTCGGTTCCAGACTCCTCCTCGGTTCCTCCAGCCGTTGTTTGGATTTGTAAAATTCAATCAGCAGCTCCTGATTTAAGGACTGGTTGAGCCAAATCAGGTTTCTCAATTAAACTACAAGTAACACAAGGAACACACTGACATACTGTTCATGATAAGTGCTGTTTATTGTATAGTGATATTCGTAATTTTTTGTTTTATTCAGTATATTTACATTACTCTCTCGTTGCTAAATATTATCTTCACATGGCTCCGATTTTTGCACAGTACAATATCAGTCGTTGGTGTGACCGATCAGTCAGCTCGAGCCAGGACGGCATTACAGTGTATGTTTTTGTCACTGATGGCTGTAGTAATGGATGTTCGCTGTGTGAGGAGATGGGGGTTGTTAAGGTGGGCGTCCCAGCTTCAATGTCCTAGTACTGGTCTCCGATCGAGCAAGCTCAGCGGGGGTCAGTTTACCATGAGCACGGCAAGCAAAACAGATAGATTCCTCTCTCTCTCTACTGTATCTCTCTCTCTCTCTCTCACCTTCTGCATAGATAGACCCTGACCATGGGCAGTGGGCCAAAGCCATCAATCTAGCCCTGGCTACCAGCAACCCTACTGTGAAGCCAGGCTCCTTTCATTTTTTCAGACTTTATAAATATGTAACAGCCCTTAAAACGCGACTAAAAGCGATTAACGTCTGCGTAGGGACCACAAAATGGCTCAGTAGTCTCAGCTTTAAACAAAAGAGCCAAGCCTGGGCCTGACACGAGCCAGTCACTGTTTGAAGTGTTGGGAAGGGGTGGGGGTTGGTATCGCTGAAGGTTTTTCGGGGCTTGTAGAGCTTGGCCTAGTTTTTTGTGTCTGATCAGTAGCGTATGCACCTCATATCTCAACCTTCGCTGCAGGTAGTCAGTGTCGTCAGTGCAGTGCATGTCAAACATCTGGAGGCTTCGGCAGACACGGCGGCGCTCCTTTGAAGAGCTCTGGTGGCTTCTGCCGACGCAGGGACAACAGAGAGAGAATATAGCCTGAAGTATCAGTGGCAATTAGGAATGTATGAAAAGTATACAGAGGGATAAAGAAGGGTTTAGTCAAAAGAACTTGAAAAGCAGTCCAGCTGCATAGCGTTTCTCCAAGATCTCAGATTCAGCAGCTTTCAGGACCTGCCCACTTACTCGATTACACATACTCTTAAACCTATTACAACACCTGACACTTTGACATTACAACATACAAATAATTGCAAATAATTATCTGTGACCGAATCAGGGCTGCACAGTTGTTTTTTTTACAATATAGTAGTATTGGGATGTTCCAAAAAAGGATTTACATCATTTTTTGAAATAAACAAGCTACATAAACAAAACTTTCACTGCCCAGGCAATATAACAGAAATCCAAAACAGCCATTGTGTATTGGCTTATTTTGTGATGTCACAAAAACATTTTCACATTACAGCAACTTAACTCAATCCATCCACAATGAAGTTTTTTAGTCCAGACTGCTTTTTGAAAGGAGAACAACACCAATCAGGACAGAGGTCATTTACATATATGTACGTCTAACCTCTTTAATTGCAAAACATAGAGAAAGATCATGGAAAATGATTGCGTAAACTGAATTATGTCTGTTTTTTATACATAAAACCTATGCGTATAAATGCAGGATACAGGCTCTTTAGAGTATTACATATGTTGCTGAATTATTAGTGATTTGACTGCATTTAAAATTTCAGTCTTTATTCTTTTACTTTTTTATGTACTAACATATCATACAGGCTCATATATGAAATATGGCTACTGCATATTGCAGCCATGTGTGTACACACACACACACACACACACACACATACGCACACATGGCTAAAATATGCACAAGCCATATTTATATAAGTTACACTGCACACTGCACAGATTTGTATTCTTGTTAAACAGTGAAAAGCAGTTGAACAAATATAAATGAAAATATAACAAATATAAAAGAAAATGAAACATCCTTTATAAAATGAAAGAATCTGTAATGGTTCATGTCTGACAACCTCTTAACTGCTTGAGCTGTGATGCATTATAATTATATTAAGTGATTTTTGTAGGTCTTAATGAAGGTGAAAATACTGTGTATTTATTTGTTGGTAACAATATTGAGTGTAGTGTATATATATATATATATATATGTGTGTGTGTGTGTGTGTGTGTGTGTGTGTGTGTGTGTGTGTGTGTATTGCCATGTCTTGACCAAATGTGAAAAGAAATATCTTTTAATATATATCACATCTGTTATATCAAATTAACAAGTGACTTGCATGTGAATTCCTTTGTATTACTTTTCTACTGCAGAGCATCATATTACAATATATGAACATGTCAAATACCCCCAATATAAACAATATCTTTCCACATATACTGCATACTATTTTACTTGTATAAATATTTGATATGTTTGCACAAAAGCATCAATGATTAGCACAAATGTATGAAACATATGCTAATTTTACTTCTACATCTGGTATTAATTACAGACAGAGGGTGCAGGGCGGCTGGAAGCAAGAGAGAAGGGCTCAGCAGAGTCCCTCTCTAAGATAATGAGTCCTGCCGTGCCGAAGGAAAGCTTCCAAAATTGCCACAGTCCTAAGTCACCACAGTCCACTGCAAAAACTTTTTTTCTTTTCCCAAATATGTAGCATTTCTGCCTTGTTTCCAGTCATCTTTATATAAACACCTTTTACTGTAATACAAAAACAACAATGTATATACGTACATTGTGCTGGTAGTTCAATGTAATTAATTCTAAGCTCATTTTACTGAAATGCAGGTTCCTCGCTCTCTCCCTCTTATTTTTCACCCATCACGACCCTCCCTTCTTCCATCCCGTTGCCCTCGTGCATGCTCTCCATGTCAGGCCCAGCTGTTACTACAAACTACTTGGAGCGTTTACAAGGCCTGTAGTGAACACTGACAATCGAGCTGTTCTTACCCAAACCCCACTGCGCTCTCCAGCCCACTATCCCACACTTATCACCTTGTTTCTATTTCAGGAAAATGGAAGCAGGATATCATCATGTTATGTGATGTTTCTTTCACGGAAACAGTAAAGGTATGTGTAAACGAGGTGTATTCTCTTCACGCCACACAACACCCTCGGGGTTAATTATTGAGATCTGCCCAGGCTTTCCTCACCCAAGGGAGAGTCCTGTTATATTTACCAGTATGGATTCAGCCAATGGCTGCTTTTTTTTTTTTACAATTGTTTCAGTGGTCGTTATTTGCATCTGAAAAATGCAAAAACTTTTTAAGAGTGTCTTTATATCATTCAGTGCTGGTTAATGCAGCAAAGCAGGTGTGTGTGTGTGTGTGTGTGTGTGTGTAGAGATGTATAAAGATGTTTAAAGAGATGTTTCATCAAAGAAAAAGAAAATTCTGTTTTTCTGACCTGTAGAAATCTCCTTAAACCTCTCCAAAAATACTTTAAAGTAAGTTTTATCACTGTCCTCCTGAGTGGGATTCCTGTGCCCTGGTTATGAGCACCAGCTCCACCAAAACTGAAGTCTCCAAGCACATCTCTCTCAATCCACCCTGCTTTGCTTTCTCTGGCCCTGGGGCTGCCCGGGCTGCCCACCCCTCCCCCACTCTGCTCTGTTATGATCCCTCCAGTCCAGCTCTCTGAATCAACCACAGGGAGAGATCACTCCAGCTCTCTGGTCATGGTCAAAACTGGGTGGGATTTATACAAAAAAAGGAAACCTGGATGAAATGTGAACTTTGGGGGAAAAAGGTTTTTGTCTTGCTCTATTTTTGACCCCTACACCCTAACCACGGTACAATAATATCCTGCTTACTGCAGTATATTTTTCTAGTCATAAGTAGATTATACTCATGCAATAAAGCAATACTGCGTCTACAAAACAGTAAAAGCAATAAGTGAATTTTTATTCAATCCAAATATATAACCAAAAGCACCAACCTTCATAAGCCGGCATTTCTTATTAAGGTGTTAAAATTAAAATGATCACCTCGTGTTTTAAACTACATATTCTACACTGAGAGAAAAAACTAATGTGGGCGCCAATGTGAACCAGATTAATAAAATGATGTCACAAGCTGCTATCCGACCACGCGTCACGAAGGGGACGGCCATTGACTAAATATACGATCTACGATTGATCAATTTAACTGTTCGTCATGTTCTATCGCGTTCCTATTGGCTACTGCTCTGAGGGTTTATCTCCCCATCTCATGCTGCTCGTCGCTGCCTCTTCCTCCGCTGTCTTCGTCCGCCGAAGTATGTAGTCCGCATCCGCGGTGCTGTTTTACGATAAACGAACAGCTGACGAGCGTCGTATTGAACGTTTTAACGCACATTTTTAAGTGTTATATTTATTTCACTTATTAAAAATAGGGCTTTAAATGTCTGTTTCTCCTCTGGAGCGTTTGAAACTGGACACCGCTGGCCCCTCTTCTAGGCGGAGGAATACGTTGTTGCTGCTGACAATGTGGATGGTGGTGGTTAAGATGTCTACTAGAAGAATGAATTCATCTCAATTGTAGCAACAAAAAAAGAGAGGAGTCGTGAGGGAGAGCGTGTTTGGATACAAGTGTATACTTTTGTTTTTTTGTTTTTTTTCTTTCTAAGCGTGGATTTTTCCTACCGAAGGATGTTTAAAGCGGAATTAGGAGACGTTTCGCCGTGATCTAACCCTTTTTCTTCAGCCCTGCGCTTAAAATTGTCCTCAAGTTTGTTGTTGTTTTGTTTTTGTTGTGTTTTTTGTTTTTGATTTCCTCCCTCGAAGACTCAGCCTTTGCTTTCTAGTCACTGATTGTCAAGCATCTCATAAAGAAAGGTAAGATCCGTTTTTATTGCTTTTTATTGTTTTTTTTTTTTATTCTTTATTTGGCCCAGCCTCTTGTTGTTATGTTTGAGGATGCAAAAGTCACTTATTGTTGTGGGCTAAACTTCCAATTTCCTCCCCAGTTAAGTTTTCTTATGGAGGAAAAAGTGGAGGAGGGGGTTTTGTGTGTAGAGGAGGGCTGAAGTGGTCTCTAATCAATTCTATCTCAACTTCCAATGACTCTTTTGTCCCCCTTTTTATCAACAGAAGGATTTAGGGGTTAACTTTATTTTTTTAGTAGGTACCCTAACCTAACAGACTAGTGGCTGTCACTTTTCTGAGCTCTCTGGCTTACTTCAGTTTGTTCATAAAAACATTCAAGGCTGAACAACCTCACTGCCTTTTCTCTCACACACTTTTTTCCCTACAGTCGTTAAATGACTAATAGGCAAGTCTCACATTTTTGGCAGGAAATTCCTTTTGCCTCCCACCCCCACTCCCCCAACCAACCCCCACTGTCTGCTCACTCGGCTCCATCAAATAATTTCTCAGAGAGGAGGAAAAAAGTAGACTTTTTTGGAGTTACCATGAGCTACTTTGTTTGCAAAGTTCATAGAGAGAGAGCGAGAGAGAGAATAACGTGGGCCAGCGTTTCCCCCTCACACCCAGCCCGTGTATGTGTGTGGGGTGTGGGAAATTGTTTTAAAAATGGTTCTTTAATGTGTGGCGCATATAGTCCTGGTCCTGCAGAATGAAGAAGGTTTTATGGTCCTCTTTGCTGTTGGAAATGGTAGCTAACGGAGTAGAATGAGTTTACAACCAGGAATAAATATTTACATTGTTCCAGTCTGGGCAGCTCGCCCTGCCTATACACAAAGAGGGGAAATGGCATTAGTTTAAAAAATATCACCACGCTAAGAAAATGTTTGTGTTTTTCCTTTAAGTGCCTAGTTTGCATTTCCTTATTTTTTGTGCGTTGGTCGGGTTGTCTTTGCACGTTTATTAAACAGTTTTGCTTATCCCTATTTTTTTATTGTTGTTGTGGTTGTTGTATTTATTCATCTCACCATCCTCCTCACAGCTTTGCTATTGACTTTTTCTGGGTCCTGTCCATGGAGGTTCATGGCTGGACTCTACTGTGGGTGAGGGAGTCTAACAACAGCCCAGATGGACTTGCGCTTTACTTCAAGGAATATTTCCCCCAAATCCTTAGATTAGCTTCCTCCCCTGCCCTTAAATAGCATTAAAAAGTTTGCATTTTTGTTCTGGATCTACATAGGACATAATAGGAGTAAGATTTTGGGTGTCAGACTAACATTACTTATTATTTGCATGAGCCTCACAGCTCCAGCGCAGCTCTAAAGAAGCTAACTTCACTCACACCAGGCATGTCTTGGCTGATCAGCTATGTATGAGGTCAGGGGTGAACTGTAAATTAGACATATTTCCTTTTTGTGAACTACTCCATTCAGTAATACCAGACATTTTCATGGTGTACACAGCTGAAGGAGTTCCAGTCTCTCTAATGCTGTTATCGTTGTTGGCTGAAAGATGCCTCTTTGCGAAGGCAAAGCCCTTGACCTGAGAGAAAGAGGGGTTTGGATATGGACTGTTTTTGCAGGGAAGATCACAAAACTGGCAGAAGAAATTCCCACCCTCTTTGGCTTTCTGCTGTGCTTTTTAAGTGCCAGAACTGGGCTGTATGGAGGTCTGTTTCTTCACTCTGTAGGACATTCTGTGTCTTTAACTGAGCCTGATGAACACAGCAGTAGTCAGTTTAATGCAAGCAGGTCTGCCTTAGCTTTTAAAAACCTCTTTTTTACACCGGGGAGATACCAGAGCATGCCAAAAGCTGCAGGCGGCCTGTGCTTTTAAAACAGACTATAGGTTAAGCGGTGTTGTGATACTGTTTTAACGAAATTAAGTATTTAATCGGAAAAATGCAGATGTGTAGTTATTTTTACTTTAATGCAAGACACACTGCTGGCAAAATTACCTGGACAAGTTCTGCTACATTGGTTTAGTTAGTATGGTTTAGTTGGTTAAGTTGTATGTCTGGGGAGCATGGTTTAATTATGTTTGCCAACTCCACTGGGTCACAAAACATATATTAGTTTTATTGCTTCTCTTTGACTTGTATTTGACTTTGATTTGTATTGTTGTGGAAGAGGACAGTTTTGGGTGGTCAGTGCAGAATTAAACCCAGAGCTACAGTGCTAGATTGAACCTGATTTGCTTCTTGGTCATCTTCATGCCTGTGTTTTTCAGGTTAGCACTGCACAACACATTTCTTGCGAGGATAGGTTATGTAGTTTTATCTCTCCTACTGCATTCTCTTGCTTTCAGGAGTGTAGTTTTATTCACATCAGTTAAAACTTTCTCTTGCAGGGCTCTTTAAAGACAGTGGGGCATGAACGAGCAGCAGGACCACACAATGGCGGTCGAAACAGATAAGGAACTCAGCGACCTCTTGGATTTTAGTGCGGTAAGAGAGTGAAAATGTGTTGGGGGTTGGGCCAGGAGGTGGGTCGTGGTGGTGGTTGGGGGTTGGGGGGTGGTGTCTGGGGGGGGGTTGGGAGTTTGGAGTTTGGTTGAGGGCACACTAGAGAAGTTCATTACCTGATTCCTGGTTGACTTTGTGAATTCAGATGACACGCTTGTAAAGATTTTTTGAAATGCATGTCAGTATGATCAGTATTTTTTAAATAGAAAAGATAGGCTTGCATATTCATACATGTATTAGGTGTCTGAATGATCTGATTGTCAGGCTCTTTTTGATGTTGTGATGATATTGATTTGCGGTTCTTTTCATTTTATTGATGAAAGTGCTTGAATTCAACCCGTCACCAACAGCTTTTATATGAAACTGCAATGTAATCCATGTCCAGGCAGGTACACAAAGACATTGTCGTGCACCATGCAAACGTTTGCTGTCAATTTTGCCTCTAGCTGCGTGAGACATTTATGCATCATGACAAGACTGTGGCAAAGAATCTTGACATGAAAACTCACCTCAGTGGAGGCAATGTGGAATGTTTCTTATGCTCAGATTGAGCTAAATTTTCAAGCTGTATTTTTTTATTTATTTATTTATTTTTTTTCTATTAACTTTTTGGTTATTTCTTTTCAACCCAATTGTTCAGATGAGATAATGGTTAGAAGATGGTCAGTATAGCACCTATTTTAAAAAAGATAGCTTGTAAGCATGTTTTTTAATTTGTGAAATGGTGTGTGGTGATGGCAAAGTGTTTTTTTTTTTTGTTTTTTTTTTATAACGTCAGGAGATGCAAGACTTTGAATCCTAATAAGGAAAACATTGTACTTTCCACATTTTTCATTCCAGTGCAGTGAAACTGCTTAGACAGGCCTAACCTCAAGAGATCTGCAGGCTACAGATATTAGGGACTCAGCTCTGTCATCAAGTTTATTGTGGTTTACAGATGCGACTTGAGGAGCCTTATTTTGCTGTATTATAAATGAGCAGATTCAAGATCGTAACGCTTGACTTTTGGCAAATTGACACATATACCATAATTTTAGGGTCTAGGCCTTTTTTTAAGAATAACATAAAAATTCCCTGTTCATGATCAGCTCGGCTGTCCCGGTTCGTTATTTGCATATCATTGCAATGGCATAAATATGAGTATTGGTAAGCCGAGTAGAAAATGTGGGCTGTGGTCCATTATTTGGATGAGCAAATTTGCTTTGCTTTTGCATAATGACCAGAATGAAGTGGAAGAATCTAACATGAAAATCCCTTATTTTTTTAGATGAAAAATATACATTTTTAAGTCTCATAGTAGTAACAATGCATCATCACAGCATGTGTTGGAAGATTTAAGTGCCGTTCTCTAGGGCTCCATGTCAGTGATCATTAGCACCTGTAGTCTTCTGTTGAAATACCTTTGACTATCCAGCTGGGATACTTTCTAGCTTTTTTTCTTGCATGATGTTGTTTTTCTCTATTTTTGCCATAACATAGTATGTACTATTACATTGAGACCCTTTTGCTTTTGGCAGATAAACTCTTAAATATATGTGTATTGGTTGAGTATTAAGAACAATATATTCTAGGAGAGTGTGCTTGCTTGTGAGGTAAATCACAAAGCAAATTATGTGTGTTTGAGAAATTGTATGGGTATCATGCGATTGATTTGATTTTTCCTAAACATTAACAAGCAGTGGTTTGGCCAAATAAACGGGAGAGGAAACTGTTGCTGGAGCTTTAAAACACTAACATTATGAATAAAACAAACAAAACATTGCTTTAAGGATCTAAGGAAAGATTGATGTGGTGATTTATCAGTGGTCCACTGTATTGTTGATCTGTCCATCTGTATTATGGGAAAAATGTGATGCTTATGTAAATACAAAAATGTGAACTTAGAATTCTGTCTGTGTTTCATGCCCCAATATATTACATGTACAGTCATCGAAGTGGAAATATCCAGTTTTCATAGTAGTTTTGAGTTGTGCTATCAGTTCATTCACTCTCTTTATGATTTTTTTTTTGTGGTTGAACAGTATCATAATATAACCAAATATGTGTCTTGTTTGGCTGCTTTGTTTGAATCTACCTGTTGATATCGGACCTGGAATATGCTGAACTGTTGCTGCAGGCTGTAACCTTTTCTTCTGTGTTCTTTCTTTGCTTTAGATGTTTGCGCCCCCTGTGGCCAATGGGAAGAACAGGCCAACCACACTTGCCAGCAGTCAGTTTGGTGGCTCAGGTAAGACCTTCAGGTTCCTTGAAGAATAGAGAATAAATATTCTCTTTTTCTTTCTCTCTGTTGTCCTTTCCCTGTCCTTTCTTGTCCTTATTAATAATATGTCCAAAATGTACATAATACCCAGTGTTGTAGGAGTGCCTATTTAAATATGCTTTGTGAAGTGTGTTTACCTGACCCCCAAAAACATTTCAAGTTGAAAGGTCAAGTTAAGGAAACTTCTTTGAACCTATTGTCTTTTTTGTTTGTTTGACCTCCCTCACTTCCCACTCTTTGTGTTTACTCTTGTCGTTGGTTAGCCTAGTACCACATCACACATTAGAACTGTGTTAAAAGCTTGCAGTGTCCTTGCATTGCACTTAGACTTTCTCAGGCCTGTGTGCTTTTCTCCCCATCAACACACCAAACATCTCCCTGAATGAGAACAATCTGAGAACAAAGGGTTAAATGAAGGACTTATGGTCTCCAAACGATTCTCCCACCCCGCTGCATAAAACACTCCTCCCCCTGAACAACAGAACACTTTCTCCCCCCACCAGCTCACAGGAAACGGCTATGCTCTAAAACAAAGCTTGCTCCATGCCCCCTACCATCCCTGAAGCTCCCCAGCAGCCCAGCATGATGATAGTAAAGGACATTCTCAGAAAGATCAGTGGCATATTTCTCAGTTTGGGGGCTTACTTAAATGGCAGTTACTTAACATTGACAAACTAATCTCTCAGTTTGAGGTCTTGTTGGGAGAGCTACCTATTTATTCCAAGGTGACCTGTCCTAATGAATATGTCCAGGGTCAATAAGAGATGAAAAACAGGCGACCCATCTTGGAAAAAACTGTGTAGAAAAGGCCGTATTGAAACCAATTACAAAGGACCAGCTCTACAGTAGTGTAATTGTCTCATGACAGGAAGATTTTGATATGTTTTTTACTGCAGCTGTTGTTACTGAGCTATTTTCCTGCTATGTCTATTGAGTTCTGGAAGTGAGCTTTGCAGAACAGAATAAAATATTTCTCTGGAATTATTTGAGATGATTTAAACTGTGGGAATAGTGAAGAATGCTCTCAAACACTGTCAATAGGGAAGAATGCTTTAGAACGGTGTCAATGCAGAAGAATATTCCAGAACAGTGCAAACGAGTCTCCCAACTGTCACGCACCGTTATGGTGTTTGAGTTTATTGGAAAGTGTTGATTCAGTGTGCACTGGTCTTATGAAATGAAAAACGTTTGAAGAAGCAGTGGCCTTCTAGTCTGCATCTGTTCCTCAGGACAAAAGTGCTCGGAAGGGTGCTAATTGCATTAAACCCGTGCTCCCCCTTCACAGTGTGCTGGTGGAGAACTGTCTTTGCGGGAGAGCGTCACCCTGAGGGGGCTCAGCCAGGCGTCCTCTCGCTCACCTCCGCAGCTGCCTGTCTCGTCACCCGCTGAGGCCAGCATTAAGACAGGACAGAGCCCATTTCCCTCTTTCTCACGTCCTAACACACCCATAAGCCCCTTTCACACATGCACTGCGACTCTGAAGTTCTTTAGACGTTACCCGGAGGAGCTGGACGCGTGAACACAAATGTCCAAATCAGTCGGACTGGTTGTTACCTTAGTTACCTCAGTTTACAGTCTGTGTAATGTCCATTTTAGTACTTGCATGAATAGAGCGGGTCATTTTGCAGTGAATTCATAGTGAGTGAGTGGACGTTTTGATGACCTTTTCATGCAACTGACATAAAACTGGATGAAAGAATGATGAAGGGGCAATTTACAACATGATGCCACCAAAAATGTGTTAACTAGAGAGACTGCACAATTTGAGAAGGCCTATTGGTAAGGACCAACAAATTCAAGGAACAGAAAGAGACTATTGTTTTTGACCACGAGCCGGCTGTGTAACCGCATTAAGTCCTGCCTCCTGCATGCTCTATCCAGACGTCACCCTCTGCCTAAATCGGAGTGTTTCCAGTAGGTGGAAACAAGTCCAACATGGAAAATCTCCTGCTGTGTGCTTCAAGTGTGAAAGGGCTACCCTGGATAATATCCAGACCTGATTCTCATGTATGAAATGTATGTAAACCTACACACCATAGCCAATTAAACAGCAAACATTATTATTTACATGTTTATTTATACTTGTTCAGTAAATACAACATAGTACTCTGAATGTAGTAACTAATATGTAATGCAGTTACAAGACATAAGGTCTATCAGCTTAAAGCAATTTTCTGTTTCTGGTTTTGTGCTTTGCTTTGGCCAGATTCAGAACATACTGTGGTTGCTGGATAATATTATATATATAATATTTGCTTTTGTTCTCTAAAGTGCTAAAGTGTAATTCAAGTATTCCGATTGCTTAGGTGTATTTTGATTTTAATAAATGGTGACATGGGTTTTAGGTCCTTTTAGTCTTTCTAAAACTCTTCTTATGCTGTCATCAAATCTAAATTTAATCTTACCAGAACAGATGTGAATTATTTGCATGTTCATCCAAGTCATAGTCATAGTAAGAGCTCACTGAAACTGTATTGGTGCTGTAAAAGCTTGTTACATTAATGCTTTCTAGAATTTATCTTTGAAAAGCACTGATGGTGAAAGCCTGCCTCAATACATAGTGTGATAAGCATTATAAACTTAATTGTAGTTTGTCACAGTAACCGTAGTGCTGCTAGTTTTAGTGTGTAAGGTGTGATACCCTGCTATCACTATTTAATTGTTTCAATTTTTAATTTGCAGGTTTTACGTTTGATGTTTCTGAGAGACATCATGTTTACTGGTAATTTGCAGTTTGCCCTACACAATATAGGTTGCGATACAGCCTTCACAATACTGATATCTCAGGAAGCTGCAGCAAGGAAATGATCCCCAAACTAATCTCAATTACAATTACAGTAGGCTTTTGCGATTTAAAAAGATACATACACACACACATATATATA
>JBBJLR010000040.1:10298330-10311352 GCA_037577145.1 Brachypetersius gabonensis | reverse complement strand
TATATATGGATAAAATTATGCATAAATGTAGTTTATTTTTTCAGTTATTTGAAACTGGGTATATTGTAGATACATATTTTGCATACCTTGAGCCGTTGCTAAAATCCCAAGCCTTTCATCAGTAGTTGTGAGTTTTACAGACCCAAAAAAGTCAAAGCAGAAGGCAAAGTTCTATCATATCAGTGCTCTATTCATTCATGTCTTCTTGTAATGCTCGAAGTTTCCGACTGAAGCAGAGCCTCAAAACTCCAACATTCATGGGTGTGCACAGAGCTCTAAGATCTGTGAATTGACTGATCTAAATGTGCTGTTTGTTACACTTTCTGAGTAGCTTCTTAGCAGTGGCTAAATGAAGAATGCTAACATGATCACCGTTGTTGCTTGCTGCATCCATTTCTTCTTTTTCTTCTTCTTCTGAGTCTTCCTTCCGCATTCTCAGTGTTATAAAAAGCTCATGTCTTTATGCCGTGGGTTTAATTGCGTTAAATCCAAAAGACACTGTGTGAAAAGACTTGAAGAAAAGACTAAACATTAAACTGTAATTAAGCATGAAAATGACTGTTTCTGATGGCGTTTTCTCTGTGTGCCAGCATTTCAGTATGACTCACTCACATCAGCAATTGAAGCAAACCCAGGACTTCGGTTTCATACTGCAGATAACTGTATAGGACCAATTGAATGTAAAAGAATAAAATTTTAAATTCTACTTGTCAGTTTCATGGTAATTATATGTTTATGATATTGTTTATTATATTGATAATTATTTATACATATTCAAGTGGTCCCTTACTTGCAGTTCCAGAAGTGTTTTGGTAAGTCAAGGTTTAATAAATGTAAATTATTTAAGTCGGCGTAATGCAGGTCAGTTTTTTTAAAAGTGTCACATTACTGATTCCTAGTGGTTAATTTGCCTAAGGGTTAGCGTTAGGAATTTGCGAGCTTGATCTCTGCCAATGCCACAGCCATCCGTGGCCAAGAGAACATAACTGGCCTTGCTGTCCTCCACCAACAAATCACTTTGTGCAACCAAGTGTCTGTTACCTGACAAGATTGGCAGTTATCTGTCCAAAAATTTTGCATCAGCTGCAGTTTATGCAATGGCGCTTTGTGTGTTTTTGAGGAAGCCAGTACTAGTCTCCCATTATTGCTAGTAGCATTGGTTGGGGGTGTGTGGTTGAGGGGTGGGCTAGTGTGTGGTGCTTTTGTAGTGATGAGGAGAAATTTAGGGAAAACCTGGAAAAGTTTGGTTCTCTTATGACATTTATGTGGTTACCAAAAAACAAATTTTCATACTATTATTTCCTGTCGGTATTAAACAAGCTGTCACTGATGTCACTGACCTTCCTCACAAGAGATTTTTTAAAAATCAAAATTGTTTCAGTCCAGCATTTATATGGAAAATATCACTATATCAAAAAGCTATATGCTTGCAACTGGAATTTTGTCTGTATTATTAAGCCTAGAGATTTTTCATAGACCAGCGCTTTTTTACTCATAGAGCTGCCAAAAATCTTCCACAACTGGCAGGAAAGTCTAAATTCAACCCCCTGTCATGCCCAACCTACATATGACATCCTTGTTGTTTCATACTCCCTCTGACTTTCCATTCCTCCACGATCCAACCTAAAATGATTTTATATGCTGGATTCTTTCACAAGGCCGATCGGTGCCCGCTTCATTTGCCATGCTGCCTGCGTAGGCTCCATAGATCACGGCTGTCAGCGTGGATGTCGCTATTTGCACTGCTTTGTTAGCTTCATCACTCATGCTCAGCCTTCAGCCGCCGCGCTTGCCGAGACCCCCTCTTCCCTCACACATTTTTAATTAGACCTTCAAAAAAAAATCAAAAGGAGAATATGAATATTCATAAAGCAACTGCATTAATATGCACAATTATGCAAATCAGCATGCAATTAAGCTGTGTGTCTCTGGAGAGCTTTGCGAGCATTAAGGCATAAGACAGGGAGAGAAAGGAGAGGCTTAGAGGAAATTTCTGCTCTGTGTACTTTTAAAATTCTCTCATCGTGCTTTTGGAAATAGATATGTTGGGCGTATAGGAGCGGTTCCCAGTGTTCTATATATGAAGCAGGTTGCAGTGACTGAAAGCATGGCATATCTGTCCATATTAAGTACTGGAACCTCTTTCTGTTCTCCTATTAAACACCATTGCCAAGCACATGTTAATGCTATTACAGTGATTCTTTGATCTGTTGTTTTTCTTTCTCCCCTTTCCCATAATTTCTTGATCCTAATGAGATCCTAATGAACGAACAGTCTCTTTTATGGGCACGGATGTTGAGGCTTGCTGAAAGACTTAGGTTATTAATGCGGTGTGATGCCGTGGGATGAGATCCATTGCTTTGGCCTTTGAGGCTACAGCTCCTGTAATCGGAGCTCCACAAACCAAATGTCAAAAGAAGCCCATGTGAATAAACACAGAAGGAATTTGTGTTGTTTTTTTCTCCTCTCTCTCTCCACTTGAATGTCTGAGCTTCTCTTAACTGTCTGTCTGTCCTGGATTCTGTGTATTACAGCCTTGGACGAGCGCAGCAGTTCCAGTCCTTGGGCGGCTGGAGAGCAGGGCAGCCCTTCGTTTAACCAGGAACGGGTATGTTTGAGTTCGAGACAGAGCCTTCATACAGAGCTTCTTCTGAAAATAGAAGGACTGTTCATAAATAGTCACATTATTGTAGAATTTTTTTGTCAGCTGTTGTGTTCTGAGGCACTGGGTAAACTGAAAACACATTCCTTCTACTCTGAAATATATTTGGTCATTAAACCATGAGTCTAAATGCTGTTTATCGAGGAGCAGGTGTGATCATTTTTTGTTTTGGCCTCCAGAGTTATGTTGAAGGCTCACACTACAGCGAGCATGATGGGCTATCTTCCCCATTCCTCAGCTCAGGGATTGGCGGTGGGTTTTACTTCCTGAGTTTTTGTGTGCGTGTCTGTATGTGTGTGTCTGTGTGTGTTTGTCTGTTCCGGTGATGCTAAGGCCACTGAGGCAGAAACTCTCCCTTGGGTTTAGACCAACAGTGGCTCTTTGTAGCTGAGCACTGCTCCAGCTTTAGGGGGAAGGGCTCACACACATCCTCCATCCAGTTGTATAGCTTTTTCTCATAATTTTATTGTTCCGTTTTGCTGAATCAAAGCGTTTTCTTCGTAGCTTGTCATCAAAACAGAATGAGTCATAAAACAGTGACTAATATCTTTATGTGAAGCCGGTACCTGTCCCTGGTAGCATTGAAAAACTGCATGTTTAGCACTGAAACCACGTTCTGTTCTCTCCATTAAACACGGTTGCCAAGACCATGTTAAAGAAATATGCACCATAATTTTCCCGAGTTGGTCTTTTTTTTCCACATCTGTATCATTCAGCCAATTATCACATGCAGAAATGTTGGCATGTTTCCCTGTTTTTAATAAAAGAACAGAAAACCTGTTGACTCCAAACTCTCATAATGGTGCTTCAGCACCTGCCCACTGATTTTCATTGTACTTTCATTTGAATAGAGATGCAGTTTGAGGTTACATTGAGAAATGCTAGTGTTACTATAATTCTAGAACTGTTACTTTATATTGTAGAACAGTTATTTTGTATGTTAATTCTTCTCTTAAAAATGATTTAATAAGAGAAGTCCTTTGGATAATTTCTGTCATCATGTGAGGTTGGCTGGAATTTTCATGATATTTAAAAATATAAAACATCACAATGGAGGTTTAGTTCCGATATGCAGTAATCTCCCGCTTTTCACTGGGGTTCCATTCCAAGAGCACCAGCATATAGTAAAAAAACGCGTAAAAACAACAAAAGCCTAAAAATGCCCATTTTTGTAGTGTAAACCCTAATTATGATCCCAGAACACATTGTTATTTTAAAATCAGTTTAATGCATTACATTTAAAGAAAATGTAAAGGTAAACCCATATTTCCTTCTTTTCATTTAAATTCCCAGCCGAAGTATGCAACTCGGAAGGTTGCGGGACAAAAGTATTGGGGCACCTTGGCGATGTGAACAGGTTCCCCTTGTGTGAAAGCATCAAAAATATATATATTTATTGTCTTTAAAAAAAAAAAAAAAAGGCGGAGGATATTTGCAGTTTCTGTGTAATTGTGGGGATTTCCTCAAAGTTAAATTCTCTCAAATTTTTGAGAGTTAAATTCTCAAAAAAAAAATTCTGCGGATCCTGATCCGCGTAAAATTGGGGGATTACTGTACTGGTTTAACAATTCTTCTCACTTCTGTGCAGATGTATTCACTAGGAAAGTATAATTGCATAACACATGCATATTGTTTCCTTACAGGGAAGAATGAAAGGGGACCTTATTCTTCATTTGGTACTCAGGTAAGATAAAGAATTGCTGTTTTCTTCTTCAGACTGTGAATCTGCTTCCTGTATAGCTGTTTAGTGACATTTATGCATTCTCCCCCTCTCTTCCCATGCAGTCAGGATTTTTGCCCTCAGATATTGTGATGGCCAGTACCGATGCCATGTCTCCCTCAGGGCTGAAGTCTGGCTCTCAGTTTTACCCCTCATACACCAACAACCCCCGCAGACGCCCTCCGGAAGGGAACATCGGTAAGAGCGAATTTACTATAGCAATGCTGTGAATTCTCAAATATATGTGATGAATTTGGGAACACTTAGCTTTTCAAAATATTTTCTTTGTCAATAACAACATAATTCTGACCCACATGATTTATTTTAATGTCACATGCAAATATTCATGAACATTCAAAGCTATACTGGGGGTAATGCAAAAGCGAACACATTTGTATATTGTTCAATATCTACTTCGAACAATAATTTGAACCAAGAAGCTTCTAAAGGTGTCTCTAAAATTTGATGGGCAGTGAGATTGTGGTGGAAAACTCCATCTGACAGTTTTGTGACCTTTTTTCTGTTCCAGACACCCAGCCAAAAAAGATAAGAAAGCCTCCAGGACTGCCGTCCTCTGTAAGTATAACCCTGTGGGCCACCTCTGTGAAACCCCCACCCCTCCCTGAGCATGTTCAGCATCAGTAGTTTTGTGACAGGAGTCGTGCACTTACACTGTTGTAACAAAACCTCAGGTCCGCAGTGAAGTGCCGTGTACTAAAGCATGTCAGCAGCTAGTGTATTGGCCTCTTGAAACTAATCTGAATGTGAATTGGTATAAGTAATGGGATGACTCTAATGCTATGTAAGTCTTATGCTTGCATAGTCTAACCAAGGCAGGTTTATATTTTGAAAAGGTTGATCCAGCAATTTTCTGGTCCAAGGCTTTGTAAGATTTCCAGATTTTCATCCGTGTTGACGTATGTGTTGTCAAAATTGGTAAATAAATGCCTTTTGGCAGGCAGGGGAAAAATGCCCCTGTTGTGAAGCATAATATTTAACAGAAATGCATGTTCAACAGTCAGGGGGGCTTGTTGTAGAGAACATAAAGATATGGTTCACAGGCAGGAAGCTGTGTAAACTCTTGACTGTTAAACTAATGAAAAGCTGTTTGGCGAGAGTTTCTGTTTGACATGCTGTGGTTTCAGTGAGAGCCAGAATTGGATAGGGTTTGGAGCTTTTATGAGATTTGGTAATGCTTTTGGCCTTGTTGATCATTGTGTCATAGTTTAAAGCCAAAATAGCTCACCACGTGCCCTCCAGACGCACACACCCCTCCCCCACCCAGTGCACCATTTTTCTATTGACCTATGCCTGACCACACGACAGTGTCTTTCTCTCTGTGTTGCTACTAGTTGCAAGTCCACCTTCTGCACCCCATTTTTCTTCTTCCTTTCTTTTCTTTCTTTCTTTTTTACTCCACCTCCCTCTCTCCCTTCCTCCCTCTCTGACCTGTCTGAGCTCAGATTAATAGCTGCTGATGATCCTGCGCCCCCCTCCCCTTCCCTTTCAGAGGCCCTGCTCTGCTTGGGCTGGGTCTGCTAGGTAACTTCCTGTAGCTAAAACCATCCCCCATCCCAGCAGTGCTTTAATACCCAGCACTGAGTCTTCTAAAGCTCTAAGTAGTGGGCTTTTGCAAGAGAATGGTTTTGGACATTTGGCCTCTTTTGAGTATGTGTAATGAATATGTGTACACTGTTCATTTGGCCTTTTTAAGGGCCGTTGAAAAGGCTTTCCTTTAGTTTTAAGAATATGTACGTTCAGCTCTTACAACAAGAAAGGTCTCGTAAATATCTGGCCCTCATGGTTGATGTTTTTGTTCGTTTGTCTTCTGTAGGTTTGTTCTTTCTTTGTTTACATGTGTTCATTTCCTTCCCGTCCTTGTGAGTTTTTATTTTAAACACAAACAAGCAAACAAACAAAGATCCTTTTTTGTAAGAATTGAGAACAATCTGTCTGTTTGAAGTTTTTTTTAGGAGGAAGCAAAGGAAGTGTCTCATTTGTCTTTTTGCAACCTCTTTTTCTCTGGATTCCACGTGATCAAGCCACTCTATTTTTTCCACTTTTTTTCCCCTCCTTCAGCAAGACCTCTCCCCTCTCGCTGCTTCTCACCCCCCCCTTTTTTTTCTCCTCTCCTCCCCACCCTCTCTCCCCCTCTCCCTCCCTCCACCCTCTCCTCTCTTCAGCCCAGCTGCCTGTGGAGTTGGACTGGCTCCAGGAGCAGGCAGATGGCTCTGTAATTAGAAGTGCATCTCTCCATTCCCTTCCCACTTCTCCCTGTTAAATCAAATTACAGGAAAAAGAGAAATATCAGTTTGCTGGATTTGTTAGTTCTCCGCTGGGCTTCAAAAGACCCCCGGTACACACGTACATGTGTGCAGTTTTATACACGGTCATACATGGCGAGAGTGTATAGCCTGTCATGTCAGAGCGTGATTGTTTGCATGTCGTGGCATGCGGTTACTTGTGTTTGGCTTATTGCAAAAATACTATGCAGCATCATGAGCACAAGAATTATGGTGAAAAAGCTAAAACCATAAGCACTCTGTGCTTTTCGGTGCTTTCTTAATTTATCAACCACATTTTAGGGTTAAAAATGACTTTTGTGATGCAAAATACATGTACGAGTGAAATTATCTAATTCTGACAGCTGCAATTTTAATTGTTATTTAATAATAATATTATATCTTATTATCTTATTTTAAATAAGGAGCGTATGTTTAGTTTTCGGGTTTTAAGTGTCATTCGACGTTCAAGCGCAGAGTGTGAGTTATCACATTTAATTAAACATTTGCAAATTTTCCACAAATGTTCTGTCCTTATGCAATCTCAAAAGGCTCTTTAGCAAGAACTTAAACTATATAATTCAGGCCAGTCACTGTTATATTGTTAAGTAATCTACCAGCCATTCTGATGATTGTTCAGTTTAATCCTTTGGACCCCAAAATAATTCTGGAGTATTTTTAGAGACTGAATTTCTGATTGGTAATGTGCTTCATCATAAAATCAGGAAAGGTGACAAATAAAAGTTGATTTTTATGTGTTTTTCGTGTACATATTTCATTGTTCATATGTACCTGTACACCTTTTGGCATAGTATCCCAGTGTCCGCTAAACATTCTTCTCTTCTGTAGTGAAATAAACATGTCATTTAATATTGATTTTGTTGTATTGGTCTAATCTGAACATCTGTCCAATGCTGATTTTACTTATTTATTCTCTTAGGGATTATTTACATTTGTTATATTGATGGATGCATCAAAAAAGCCTTGGACACCTTGTACTCTGTATAAATGACACTGATTCAGGATCAAAAGGGTCACATTTCTGGGATGAACTAGGTGCCACAGAATGCTTTGCTTGATCCTGTAGCATGGTAGACAACTAAGGGTGCTTGATTTGGATGAGCTCTGAGAGATGGTGCCCTTTTGTGTGCGCCCACCCTCTCTTGCTCTTGGCTCATGAGGGAGAGAGAGAGGATGCACAGACTGTGCCACAACACGGCTGTGGCTCCTTTCCCAGCATGCTCTGTTCCCAGTCCCTGCCTCTTTAGCTGAGGGGGCACTGCGGAAACACTTGCACACGTCATTAGCACAATAAATAAATAAATAAGCAAAATAAATCTGGAAGTCCTTGACAAACTCTTCTGTTTTGTTCTCCTGAGTGCTGAATAGATGAAGCATGCACAGCTGTGCAGATACTACTCTTTAGGTTTTTGTTGTTTGTTCTCTTGAAGTGCAGATGCAGTTTGGTGCTTTTAATACATGTATTTTATTTTGGGCCAGGTCTATGCCTCCACGTCTGGTGATGAGTATCCCCGGGACAGCGTAGGATATCCAGGCTCCAAAACGGGTCCTGTGTACCCTGGCTCTTTCTACATGCAAGGTTGGAGCTTTTTGAGGAGTTCACACAGTTAATGGAACACAATATCCTCTCCTTTAAGAGAAATAATAAATGTCTGCCATTATTTATATATATATATATATATATTAAAACATTAAAATCTCAGTTTTAAACGGCTTTAAACACCAGATGCTTATCCAAGAATAAAAATGGAATTGTTATATTAGTTTGCAGTAAGGTTACGAATGTATAATTTCCTTCTTGTGAAGGTGTAAATTTCTACTGTAAACAATGTGTAATAATTTTTGTTGTTCTGTAATTATTCCTTATATACTTCTATGAACTAAAAATAAACATATTTTTTACCTGGAACTGTACTAGTCCAGGAGAAGCTTCAAAATAATATTTAAATAATATCACTTGCAGAGGGCCTGCATCCTTCCTCTGACCCTTGGGCATCCTCTGGACCTCTGGGCCAGTCGGGCTACTCAGCAATGCTGGGCAACTCACCACACATCAGCCAGTCTGGGTCCTTCAGTGCTATTAACCCACAGGACAGGATGGTAAGTCTTTCTTTGCTGTGCAACTGTGAAATCGTTTCTGCTTCTCTCTGACTAACGAGTGAGACACAATCGTCTTGTTATAGAAGCGCCAGCCGCTGCCCTTATCCCCACAAAACTACCCACTACATGGAGCTGATGTCAACGGATTTCACTCAGGCTCTGGAGCTTACAACCACACATCCTCCATCAATGGAGCAGACAGCATCATGGGTATGGCTCCTTACCCATTTTCACTTTCTGGTGTCTAGTCATTCATTGGTCTGTGTTACCAGCAGGTTGTATTCCAGGTCATATCAGATTTTCCTCAAAAATTTTCTTTTGAAGCCACCATAGGCATGAAATGTTTTATTATGTGTTGCCTATATTGTATTGATGTGTATTTATTTCGTTTTTGCATTTAGAAGGTGTGTTTGTTATATTTATATGATAAACTATCGAGTAGTAAGCCGTCTGTTCTCTTTCGCAGCCAGTAGAGGTTCAGCCACAGGCAGTTCTGGGGACGAGATTGGAAAAGCTCTGGCTTCGGTGAGCGAAGACTCTGTCCTTTTTAGATTCAGATTACATTTAAAAACCGAAGACAAAATACTTTGACATTTCATTATTGGGCAGTTATTGTATAATAATTATAAAATTGCTTCAATTGTGCTGAAGTGTAGAAAGCAAGATTGATTGTCGCGAATGCTGGCCGTTACCTACAGATATATTTGTGTTACCATAATGAAAATTTTATGGGATGCTAACCATATGTTTCGTCACAGATCTACCCATCAGACCACAACAGCAACAACTTCCCCTCAACGCCTTCCACTCCAGTCGGCTCTCCCCAGGGCATTGCAGGTAGGTCACATGCAGCACTTCTCTTCACCCACGTCCAGTGTGCTGCAATGTCAGTGCTTCGTTGACCGTAGAGCCATTTTGGAGCATTCCTTAGTTTATCACCACTAGATTAGTTTTGTTTTTGAGTATACCCAGTTAATAGTGTAAATGGGCAAAGCCTGATCCTGGAGCAGCTCTTTGATGCCTGCGAAAACATGTTTGGATTGTAAATGAGTGGTTACTTTTGACAAAGATCTGGAGTGCCCTCTGCTGTGCCAGAAGAGGTACTGCAGATTATTTGTCCCTTGCTTCATGCTTGGCTCACATTTTGTGTTTCTTCCTGCAGGTGCTTCACAGTGGTCAAGATCTGCAGGCCAGACAGCTCTTTCACCTAATTATGAAGGTGGACTACATGCACTTGTGAGCTTTGAATCTTATTATTTTGTTCAACAAATCACTGAAACCCTTACTTAGCAATATTCCATTGTCAGTAATTGTGAAATGCGCAAAAGAAAGATTATTTTGTGTGTGTGGTGGAATTGTGTATATCCATCGTTGTGAATAACATCTGTTTATTCTCTCGCCTTCAACAGCAGAACAAAATGGAGGACCGTCTGGAGGAGGCCATCCATGTGCTGCGCAGTCATGCAGTTGGTGGGGCCCACTCAGAAGTGCACAGCCTGCTGGGTGCTGTCTCCTCTTCCATTCATAACGGAACCCTGGGGGCTCTCTCCCAGAGCTTCTCTAGTTCTGGACTGGCTCTGGCCAACAGACATCCTCCAATGGTAAGTCCATAGAGTGAGCCTAGATGATCAGGACATCACTCTGGCATCAAGTGTTCCCCAATTATGTTGAGATGTTGCTTAATTGAGATGTTGCTTATAAGTTATAACTGGAGCAATTTAGTTCACAAAGGTAGTAAGTGGGTGTTCAAGGAATATTTTCCAGATTGAATATGTATGTGTATGGAAAAGGCCACACAGCTTACAATTGCATTTTTTTAACACTTTGGCTGATTAACAAAAAGAGGAATCCGGTGTGCTGCTTCTTTGTTGGAACAAAGACTTACCCTTGATTTACCAGTTTATTGTAGTACATTCTATTGTATTGTGTTTTTACATAATATTAGTTATTTATAAGCACATTTTTCTTATTTAAAAACAAAAGATGCAGTACGGAACGGATTAATGGCATTTCAATTCATTAAGTATAATGTACAGCATTTGTACAATAATTAAGTATAATGTACAGCATTTGCCGGTCCTCTTTTTGAAATTCTCTAATTGGCCCAACTGGCTTTAACCGGCGGCCCGATGCCTTGGTCGCCGAAGTGCCTGGGTCTGCTGCATCAAATCGGCGTAAACCGCTCGAGTCTTCTCGCAGATTATCACCTCCGTTACGGGATCGCCTGCCAGCTGCTTCTTTGTCAACCACACTATCAGCAGCTTCTCCATATTCTCATGGATAGATGTCCGATGTTTAGACATCTTGACATTGTTCACGTTTTTTAAATTTATTTCTTTAATTCAATGCATGTCATCCACTTCTTTTTAGCACTGTCCTTCACACTCACTTTCTTTGGAAACATGGATGGATAAACAAACTTTTGCAAAATAACTGCAAGCACAAATGCTCTTAACCCGAATTTTAGCTCTCAACTCAAAACAAAAATTTGGCTGAGAGGGCTCGTATCTTAACTCGTAAGTCAAGGTACGGCTCTATAGTATTCAAGATGACAAACAGCATAAAATATTAAGAAATGCTTGAATTACAGTTTTGCCATCTAAAGACAGTGTTTGTATATTTTTTCCCAGAGTACATTTTTATTACATTAATGCATCTGTAAATGACAGTTTTCGTAATAATGCTCTGTTTTGGGATGTTTGTCCCTTAGAGTGCAACTCACCATGATGACCCTGCATGCCTTCCACCCAGCAGCAGCCTACTACAGACATCCCATTCCTCAGGCACTCCACAGCCTGCAGGAGCACCTGAGGGTTTCAGCAGTGAGTAGCTGCCTGATCTGACCAAAGAGGAAGCTTTCAAATGCGTATAGGACTATTTTGTTGTTTTGTTTGTGTTTTGACGTTTGGTTTCTGTCTACAGGTTTGCCAGGAGGCATTGCCTCAAACAACGCAGACATCAAGAGAGAAGACAAAGAAGAGGATGAGAACTCCTCAGTGGCAGATAAGTCTGAAGATGACAAGAAAGACTCCAAAGTGTCTCGCACTAGAACCAGGTATGTGATCATATATGTTTGGATTTGCCATTGTTACACATACAAAATTGAAATGAGTAGTGGAAAAACAATCTTGCATGATTAGAAACCTGAGAGTTTAAATGAAACTCCCAGAAACTGTGTTGATGTATTTTTTTAGCCTCCACAAAAGGCAAGAACGCATTTTAGAAGTGTGTGGGGTTATCCTAGACACATTGCCTCCTCTCATGGTCTTGTCCCCTCCCCTCCCCAATTCTCACATTGTTTTCAGAAAGGAGGCGTTTTCCCTCCAGACCCATTCAAGTGTTTCAGACCCAGGAGAAGAGTAAGTCTATCTCCCATGATAGAATGCACTGCAGGGAAGCATTGAGGTTATGCGGTATACAGAATAAGTTTAAGAATCAGTATTAATGTGTATAGCATATACCCAACTTACGAAGTTCATGTCAGACCTTTTTGAAATGTCGAATCTCTTTCTACAGTTGGTACAGATTATCTTGTTTGTGTTTTTTATGAATTATACATGATTGTAATGCAACCACTTGCATTGTTTATATTGGTGTAGGGAGACGCAGTCATTTTTTATCCCTACAAACCTGTCTGACACACATGCACTTTTGCTATTTTCTTAACCTGCTTTTCACTTGTGTTTTTAGTCAAGATGAAGATGATGAGGATCTGCCGGCTGAGGTGAAGATGGAACGAGAGAAGGAACGGAGGGTGGCTAATAATGCGCGAGAGCGGCTACGTGTGCGTGACATCAATGAGGCCTTCAAAGAACTTGGTCGCATGTGTCAGCTGCATTTGAGCAATGACAAACCGCAGACCAAGCTGCTTATCCTCCACCAGGCGGTCAACGTCATCCTCAACCTCGAGCAGCAAGTGCGAGGTTAGGCAAACTGTTGGGCAACATTATGTTATACAAAACTGATGTTACATTTATAATAGGATCACTTGTAAAGCATTTCTACAATAGGCATGTGAAGGTTTTATTTCAGGGCTATTCAGCTACAATAGCAAGTTGGCCGGATACGGAAGTCACTGGGGGTTCGGGGGCCACAGACTATCGTGCTGTCCAGGCGGGGGGCGGGGACGTTAAAGTCGTTAGAGTAGATACATTACAAGGTGCATTAGGTAACACACCCATTTTCTGACAAATCCCGCCTCTTTCGGCTGCGATTGGCTAATAATATGGCAACTTCT
>JBBJLR010000040.1:10263414-10286771 GCA_037577145.1 Brachypetersius gabonensis | reverse complement strand
GCCTAGCGGTCTTGGGAATCGAACCTGGACTTTCTGATCACAGGGCGAATGCCTTAACCACTAGACCACCAGCTGCCTTAAGACTGAGATTGAATTGTTAGTGTATGATAGAACATTCCACAAAAAATGGGTCCTGATATTCCATGAAACCCACACGAATGTGTACTTAAAGGTATTATTTAAACAGACCACAAATCATCCAGGAAATCAGTGCTCTGTTTTTGATTCACTGTTTGGCTGTTTCTCTTATGACTCTACTTCGAAGCAGAGAAAATAGATTAGCTCCCACCATTCAATAAAAAAACACTAAATCTAAAGAAAAATTTAACAACCAGTGATCGATTGCGTTAGATTCAGATACACAATAACAGGCTGTCTGTATAGTGAAGGTTTGCTCTCAGCATGATTTAGAATGTCTGCATTAGTTACATGTATTTGTGATATAAGTGCAAAAGTATTTTTTTTTTTTGCATGTTATTTTATAACTTTTGTTTGTTTTAAACTCATGCAACAAATTATATACTTAAATAGTGATTTTCACAGTAGTTGTGCTTTATACTGCTATGTGCTGTGTGTATGGCTGCCAGGACCTTTAGAACTGCCTGAGGCTTGCGTTGTAACACATCCTATCCATCACAGCCTGGGACAGAACCTGTCCAATGGGCAGAAATATGTCTGATTAAATGCAGTTTGTGCTTACTACTGATGTGAATAAATTATTTGATATTGTTGATTCTGTGATGAAAACTTGATTTTGCAAATAGAGCATGATCATTTTTTCCCATTACACCTCACAAAGCATCAGTTATTCCCTATATAAAGCTGTGAGAGCTGGTGTGTGATATTATTATTATTTGGAAGCATTATATAGTCAAGAGGGGTTACTGAAAAAAATGGCCATTAATAGATAGTAAATGACAAGCCATTATGCCTATGTACACTATATGGACAAAAGTATTGGGACATAACTGTTCCACCAAGACATTTTGGACAATGCCATACTTCCAACTTTGTGGACATAGTTTTGGAAAGGCCCTTTTCTATTCCAGCATGACTGTGCCCCAGTGCACAAAGTATGCTCCATAATAACATGGCTGGATGAGTTCAGTGTGGAAGAACTTGACTGGCCCACACAGAGTCCTAACCTCAACCCCATCCAACACCTTTGGGATGAACTGGAAAGAAGATTCTCGTTTCGCCAGGCGTTCTCGTCTAACATCAGTGCCTGACCTTATAAATGCTCTATAGAGTGTACAAATTCTATACAAATTCTCATAGAAACACTCGGAACATTTTGTGGAAAGCCTTCCAAGAAGAGTGGAAGCTGTTTTTCCTGTAAGCGGGGGGGACCAACTCCATATTAAAGTCCGTCTTTAAATGCAGTGCAGTTGGTGTAATGGTCAGGCTTCCCAATACTTTTGCCTATGTAGTGTATTTTTTATAGTATATTTTAATGTTTATAACCACAGCAGAGGTCTGAGCAGTGCACGTTTGTGAGGAGTCCATTTGGGTTCAAACCACAGAAGTAAGGGATATGCTGTCAAATAATAAAAATAAAACAATTTTGTCTGAAACTGTGAATCTGTGGTCTGAATAAAAGCGGAAAAATCTGAGTTAAACTGTGTTGTTTCTCCTGTTGTGGTGAGCAGAGAGCCCCTTTAGCCAGTATTATGTCTTTCATTTGCCTCATTGCAGGGGGAGGGGAGTGAAAGTGGAGAGAAGAGGGGGATTTAACATTCACCAGGAGACACCGAAACAGCATGCAAGATGGAGAAAAACGAGTAAGTAGCAAAATTAAAACCTCAAATTAAACGCTCGATAAATAAGCTTCGCCCAATGTACGCCTTCGTCGTGTGTCAGGGGGAGAGGGGGTTTTGTTTTGTTTTGTTTTGTTTTTAATCCGAGCTAGCTGCTCCCTTTTCTTGGGTACATAAATGTGCATAAAGCTTTCTCGGATTTGTCCTCTATTCAGTCGGTAAAAGCTAGCTAGCCTACCTTTAATGCATCTACCCAAGAAAATCTTTCGCTTGCACAATAGAAGAAATGTTTTTTAAAAATGAAAATGAATCCTTATTCGAGATTAAAAAGGTCTTGTCCACTCACCGGCTAACATTTACCGTCTGAGGGGCTCACGGCTAACCCCTTTGCTAGCGTCTTACCCTAACAACTACATGACAGCACTCGACTTTTATTCATTTTACGCTTTATTTAGCCCTCTGGTGACATTTTGTGTCGCTAAAATGCCGCCTAACTATTACAATAGAATTGAAGTGCTTGTTTTTAGCCTGTTAGCGTAACGTTAACCGTTAAAATTCAAACGGGTTGCCAAAGCAACGGTAACGTTATTTTACCTGGGTCTGTTTTTTTTTTTTACTCATATATACAGTAATTTAGACTAATCTAAATGTCGCGTACATGATAATATATCACTGATAGTGTGGATTTTAAGGGGGTAACGCCGGCTTGAGACGGGATTCGGGTTCGGGTGCCGGGGAGAGGAGTAGTCAGGTTTATCTGCACTAAATGAGTCTCTGTGCGGATGGATCCCTCCGCACAGAGCAGCGCACAGTGCTGGGCGGAGTGATCAGGCCCCGGTCACGGCGGAGCGATTTGCATAGCGACAAAAGAAACGTGTCCACAAAGTAACGAGGGGATGTTCGGTTCTCTTGTAGCGAACCGACTCGATAGAACTATCAGTTTTAGTCAGTCGATTCATTTTTGTTCAATGGATATGTATATATGTACAGTATATGGACAAAAGACTGAGACGCCTGATCATTACACCAACAGGAACTTTAATAACGTTGCAGTCAAACACACAGACTTTAATAGGGACTTACCCCCCCCCTTTTTTTTTTTTACATCTAACACCTTCCACTCTCCCTTAAAGAGTGTTTGTTTGGTAATTTGTAACCTATTCATTCTGTAGAGCATTTATGTGGCCAGGCACTGATGTTAGACGGTAAGGCCTTGTTCACAATCTCAGTTCCATTTCATTCCAGAGGTGTTGGATGGGGTTGAGGTAAGGGCTCTGTGCGGGCCAGTCAAGTTCTTTGACACCAAACTCATCCAATCTCATCTTTATTGACCTTGCTTTATGCAATAGGGTCATGCTGGAATAGAAAGGTTCTTCCCCAAACTGTGTCCATAAAGTTTGAAGTATGGCTTTGTCCAAAAGGTGTTGGCATGATGAAACTAAGGCTCCTTGCCAAAACCCTGGCAAACAGGTGTGTCCCAATACTTTTGTCCATTGAGTGTAAGTCCTGATAAAGACTATTAAAAAGCGAGATAAAGTTGAAAGTGGCAAAACCCCTCTTAACCCTCTTAGCTTATTCCCATGCCTAGGTCAGGACTCTGGATCACTTTTTATTTTTTTTTAAATGTGTGTAATTTAGCAATTGAGTGTTATTTCTACTCTCTTGTTTAGACTGCTTTTCCTAGTGCAGGACCAAACTGCACACTGGACAAATTCCTAACAGAAAAGATGAAACCAGCTAATTTCTACAGAGAAAAGTAAATTCAAAGAGATGGTTCTCAAAATTTGAATGTCCCTTAAGTTCTTTTTATTGAATTTAACTTGGGGTAGCTGGTGTCCTGGTTTTTAGGTAGTTGCCCTTGCGAACAGAAGTTTGTGGCTTCAAATCTCATGACTACTAGCGGCACCACTGAGATTTCCTTGACCAAGGTACAGCCCCCAAACACTGCTCCCCGGGAACCCACCCCCAGAATCAGAAAGTTTTATTGATCCAGGAGGAATGCAGATAAATCATTTAACATTGTATACACTGTGTGCTGTGATAGGGTGGCTAAAAGGGGGCTACATCTACCAAAAAAACCTACAAAAACGGATTATTTTACGCGCGAATCGGTTGAAAGGAACCGATTCGGGAGAACGATTCATTCACGGGTCCAACGTCTCTTCCACAAAGAGCTCATGTTAAAATCAGGAGGAGGGGGGGGGTGCAGAAAAAGAGGCAAAAAAATTACGTACAGTAGAGGAAAAGACATAAGAGCTTCGCCAAATCGGTGGATAGAACCGAAGATATTATGGACAAGAAAAGGTGGGAGTGCTCGGCTCTCCCAAAGGGCTGGAAAAGGGAAGAAGTGACCAGAAAGTCGGGTTTGTCCGCGGGGAAAAGCGATGTCTATTATTTTAGGTACTGAGAGAGAGGAGGGGATGGGGTGCCGAGGTGGCCTTACGCCATTCTGCAACAGAGGCGGGGGTCTATAGACTCACTGGACATTTATCTACTCATTTATTTTTATTTTGGGAAACAGGACACCAGACATGTCAGATCCAAACCCTTTTAAAAGTCAGCCGAGCTCCCGTGTCAGCGTTTATTTTCAGAACGACAGCATGGGGTTTTATTTACTCCAGAAATAGACGAGTCTGTTTCTTTTTCTTTCCTTTATCTGTCTTTTATTTGTAGCAGAGGTGAGGAAGAGGAGGAAGAACAGAGGCGGGAGAGAGGGGAGGCGGGTCGTTTGTTTAGTTTGTGGTAGGCTGGTCATTTTAAATATATATATATATATGTCTTTAACTTCATTTTTGCACGTCTTTCTGCAAGCTTGAAATGCAAAGGCCGGATTTTTTTTTTGCATGACATCTCCATGTCTCCAGTCCAGTCATCGTGTGGAAACATGCATCGTACTTCAGTCAGAAGAAGGGGTGGTTTAAAAGTGCATTCTTGGAGCTTTGCAGAATAGGCTTGGCTTTGTTTAAGACTAGGGGAAAGGGTGGGGGTGACTGTTTATGTTGTGACGCAGTCATGCTCACACACAGATAGATAGTCTCAGACAGATGCTACACTGACAGTTATATACAGATACACACTCACAGACAGATTCATCCACATGCACAGATATATATACGCAGACAGATACATGCATAGACACAAACACACACACACACACACACACACACACACACACAGATAAATACACAGACAGATACACACACATACATGGTTTCACCACTCAGTGCTGGGCGATGTAGCTTCTATATCATATTGTGATGCAGAATTTTCAGTGTCAGTGTTATTGTGTCATATTTCATATAAAATTAATTTCCAGAAACTTTACTGACAGTTAACAGCATGAGCTTTGCAAGGGGCTTCTAATAGGGGCACAGTCTTCATTTAGATTTTTGCCAAACAGTTATTAAGCTTTAAGCTTATTCTGCATTTTTTCACACAAGAAACCTTCACATGTCTGTGGCAAATAAACAGGTTAACTTTGCTTCAGGCAAAGTATGTTCTTCTGGATTCAAAAGTCTGAGAGTTATTCCAACTCGTAATTAAACGTAATATGTTGTTTATGACACAGAGGCTTTCCGGTCTAAGTACATTAACATTCATAAAATATACGTAAATGCAAAATACATATATATGACTTGAGAAAAGAGACTGTAAAATGCTGGCAAATTTATTTTTCAGTATATCCCTGGTGTTCTTTACTTTGTGAGCCTTAGTTGTAACTCATTGCACAGTAAATGAGTTCATACTCACATCACTAATGTGCAAAGTGCTATTTTAGGAAATCTGAGAAACTGAGAAAAAGACCAAAAGTGCAGTTTACTAGTTTACTAAAAATTTGAACATCACAAAAATCGGGGCTACATTTTACCCCATGCTTGATAGTGCCTTGGTCTGCCCAAATGGAAACTGTCCAGTAAAAACAAGCCAAGACGTTTTCAGTGTAGAGTAGCAGCAATCCGGAAGAATCAGTGAAATACCCTTAGATATCATGATACCATGACACATTTAATAATGTGGTACTGAATTTGATCAGCACCGCCCAGCACTAACAAACAGTGGGTCTTTCATTTGCAGCTGATCGCTTGCACTGGAGACCACTTGTTGAGAATGGCAGGTGCAAACAACTGGTCTACCAGGGTGCATACTTAACATTACAAAGGGTGTATGTAAATGTTTTCCATATTTCATAAAGTATAATGAATCTTTTATTTGGTTGTTTGACCGGTGTTTATGCAGCTATGAGTATTAAATTATTCCCAAATGGGAACAATTTAGGCACAATATTCCAGACACTATCCAGCAAAAGGGAGAAATTATCATGTATTATATACTTCATTTCATAATATTTAGGGATGCACCTGTACTTTCTATGGTATCAATATTGGGTCGATATGAATTCAAATATACTTGTATAGTTGTATTGATTGAATTATTTTTAATTATTACATTACAGAGGTACATTTTCAATCGATGTCCCCAAAATCCAATGTGTAGTGCAAAGCCTTTAATCACAAGCAATAGGTGAAAAGAAGGTAATTTAATTAGTATTTGGCAAGTGCTGTTAAAGAAGTACCCGATATTGGTGTCAGCCTCCTAAACTGGTATTGGTGCATGACTAATAATCATCATTGACATGCTCTCCATGCTTTTGGTAGATGTGTGTAATCAGGTTTGTTCTGAAACCGCTTGCCCAGTTTGGCTTGACTAACTAGGCTGTGATCAATGCATGTCATGGTTTGCTTTTCCATTTGTTATTGTTCTGATAAAAAAGCAACCCCATGCATTTCTTCTATTCTATATTTTTTTTGTGAAAGAAGTTTTCAAATCACACCTTTTCTCACAGTTTGCATGTGTGTGGAGTCTTCTCGTAAGATTCATCCTATCTTTACTCTCCCAGTCCTACTGGAAAGAAGTTCCGGAGCAAGCCTCAGCTAGCACGTTACCTCGGCAACTCCATGGACCTCAGCTCCTTCGATTTCCGTACGGGAAAGATGCTCATGAGCAAACTGAACAAGAGCAGACAGAGGCTCCGCTATGACAATAACAGTCAGACCAAGGTGAGGGCAAATGTGTCTTTGTATGAGACATTGATAGAATCAGGATCTCATTAATTACATGAATTTAGGATAAGGGCATTGTTTGTTTTTGCTACGATAAGATATGACAACCCTTTATTAATCCAGTGGGTGGGAAATTTGTATTTTTACAGCGGCAGAGAACAAAAGAAAAATGCAGACGCAGCATAAACCATAAATAAATTATATGCTGTCAGCAGTTATTAAAAACTAAGGCAAAACTGTTTATACTTGCACCTGTAAAAGACAAAACCTGAGAAACTGAACATTTTTGCAGTGCTCTCTAATTCTTTTCCAGAGCTGTATATTTGTGAATATAAATGTGTGTGTGTGTGTATATATATATATATCAGGTAAAATGATAAAATGCTTTAGTTCAGTTGTTAAAGCAGACCCCTGAACCAGTCATTCCTCTGTGAAAATGTTTAAGATTCATATCTGTAAATCCCTTCTTACTTATGTGTGAACCACAGGGTAAACCAGACCTGAACACATCTCTCCCGGTCCGGCAGACAGCCTCTATCTTTAAGCAGCCAGTCACAAAAGTTACCAACCACCCCAGTAACAAAGTAAAAACAGACCCACAGAAGGCTGTTGACCAGCCAAGACAGGTACATTCATCTAGGGAAAGGATTTTACAATTTAGTTTTATAATTTAGTAATATTTTTCCATGTTTTTGTCACATGCATTTGGTTATATTTCATTCCATGTTTTCATTCCACTGATTTTATCTGTAGCTGTTTTGGGAGAAGAAGCTGAGTGGCCTTAATGCTTATGATATTGCTGAAGAGCTGGTGAAAACCATGGAACTCCCCAAAGGTTTACAGGGTATGTTAACCTCAAGGCCTTTACACCAAATCTAGCCCTTTGCTGTGTTTATTTGTGGTACGCTGCATTTGTCATCATAAAGTTGCAGTGCGGGCTTATCATGTATTCCTTGACTATGAACATAAGCTAGAATGGCTTTGTTGTATTTATCAGGAGTTGGGCCTGGGTGCACAGATAAGACTCTGCTGTCTGCAATAGCTAGCGCTCTGCACACCAGCGCTGCTCCCATCACAGGCCAGCTGTCTGCAGCTGTGGAGAAAAACCCAGGTGTGTGGCTCAACACAGCTCAGCCCCTTTGCAAGGCTTTCATCGTCACAGATGAGGACATCAGGTGAGTTCTGCATGTGTATTTTAATTGCTCTAAAAAATGTTATTGCTAAACAACCACATTTCTAATACAGTAAACCCTCGTTATTCTCGGGGCTTACGTTACACGAGCACCCGCGTATAATGAAAAACCGCGTTGATGTGTTTTGGTCAAAGAAATGCCTTAAAATGCCTATTTTAATAGTGTACACTCTAAATATGCCCCCAAATGTGCTCCCAGAACACTTTAATTTCATTAAAACTCAGTTTAATACATTACCATTAAAGAAAATGTAAAGGTAAACCCGAGGTTTAAATACAGAAAAGTCTCGAACGAGAGAGAGTAAGAGAAAGAGAGTGAGAGAGTAAAAGGGAGTAAGAGAGCGAGAGAGACAGAGAGAGCAAGAGAGAGAGAGACAGACAGAGAGAACGCACACACGAGAGAGAGACAGAGACAGACAGAGAGAGAGAGAGAAAGAGACACAGAGAGAGACAGACAGAGAGATTGCGCGTGTGAGAGAGAGAGACAGAGAGAGATCGCGCGTGAGAGAGACAGAGAAAGAGAGACAGAGAGAGATCGCGCGTGAGAGAGACAGAGAAAGAGAGACAGAGAGAACGTGCGCGCGAGAAAAAGACAGAGAGAGAGCGAGAGAGTGAGTAAGAGAGAATGACAGAGAGAGAGAGTAAGAGAGAGCGAGAGAGGTTCAAAGTCCATGCACGGGGAGCCAGAAGAACTAAAATGAGTTAAAAAAAAAACATATTGTCACGAAAAAAGCAAAAAAAAAGCAGAGAATATTTGCAGGTTCCGCATGTTTTGAGTATTTCTGCGTAAAACTATCAGTTTCGTTCTCGAAAAGAAACCGCGTGTGACTGGATTCGCGAGTACCGATCCGCGTATAACTGGATGTTTAAAATTATGTTTGGTAACATGCTTTACATTGTAACCGGTTTGTGGTTAAGAAAACAGACAACCAGTGGTCCTCTAGTAATACCACCACGGCTTACTGAGGTCTGCGGTCCACAAGTTGAAAACCAGGGGCCTGACTGGAGTGAGAAATGGAAATACTCAAAACAGAACAGTTTTGGACAGTTTAAGTTAATGGACTCATGTGTTTTATGATCAGAGGAAAAGCATTAACTGCTGGTACTGAGCTATAAGTCCTGTTTGTTGTACTGGGCCGGTTCAGGAAACAGGAAGAGCTGGTGTACAACGTGAGGAAGCGTCTGGAGGAGGCTCTGATGGCTGACATGTTGGCTCATGTAGAGGAGGCGTCCACTGGCGGAGAGGCTCTTAAGGAAGAAGGGAACTGTCATGAAGACAAAGATGATGTATAACAAAGGTGAGCACACTTACTCCTCTCACTATGCTCCTCTAATGTATAGATGGATTAGACAAGTACAAGTACAAAGTTCTCTTTGTAATTATTTGAATTTTATGTGTGGTACTCACCTAAAAGCACAGAAGAATGAATGAATGACTAGATAAGATTAATTTAGGTGGGATACAACACCATGAAATGTGATTAATGGATCTGTGCTTGCAGTGCAGCAAATGGTAAATTGACCTCATAAGGCAGTACAGCTCCTTATCTGGAAGTTCCCCCAGTTTGTGTTGATGCTCGAGGTGTCAGACGTCATGCTGAGCTTTGTTTGTTGTTCCTGTCACGTAGAAGTTATTGTAATTGGAAAAAACCCCCATCCAATTATAATAAGCACTAGTAGGGTTTTAAAGATGGTGTCACATACAAATGCCCATAGGGAATAAAAATGCCCAAATTTCTGTTATTTTAGGTCTTAGAAACAAATGGGAAAAAAAACTTTCAGGACAGTGTGTGGGGAAACACGCAGAGGGAGGTGTCTGGAGACCGGCCGAGTGTAGAAGAGCAAACACTGGTTTTAGACTGTTTTGCACCGTTTATATTTGTCGAGATCAGATTTTGCTAATATGCTCTGAGTTCTAAGGCTTAAACCAAGAATGAGACGCATACTTACTATTTAGTCCCATTTGTTTGTTGAGAGACTAATGATTCTTTTCATCTTTTCTCAATTTCAGGGCGGTCAGGTGTTTTTGAACTACCTACACACAACACGTTCAACCAGGACCACATCTCCCCACTCCAAAAGATCAGCTTAACACCTCTACCAAGATGCTCTAGTCCTGCTCTGCTGGACACTGATTTAAGCCCACTGGTTGGGATTTCTCTCCAAGACTCTCAGTTGGGTTTTCAGACATAACTTTTTTTTTATTGTATTTTAAAAGTTTTTATTGTCTATAATAACAAAACATTTGTAGATCCCAGAGTTGAAAGAGAGGCTATGGTATGGTGTGTCTGTGGCATTCATATGGAGTGACAATCACTAAATCCTCCAGTCAGAGTAGGTGCAGAGAAACTCTAGGATGATATAGGTGAGAGAGAACTAGTCCTTTAATGATACAATCATCAGTGGTTATGATGCAGAGACAACAAAACGATGCAGTCAGTATTGTGCAATATAGAGCACTGCGGAAGGAATTGTGTGAGTGGCATAATGAGTTTTGGGGGCTTAGTAGACATAGCCTCATTATTACAGTTTAATTTGTATTATGTTCAAAAAGATCACTAATTTGGACCAGTGTAAGGCAATAGGACCTCATGATTTCAAATTCCTAGACGTTTAAACAAACTTACTTGAAAGAAAGTTAAGAAGAGTGAAGATTTGGACTAGGAATGGGTTTAGCACTCTCCAAATTTCTAGGAAGTCCAGTAGCATCACTTCTGCCCATACTAGTTTTACGTACTAGTTCCTACAACCTCAGTGTAAGACCAGTTTTATTAAGTAGATACTGGAAAAGGTTTAGTATTCTACATTTCAGAAAAAGGTTATTCTAGGTTTTGTTTTAATTGTTTTTTAAAAAGATATTTGTAGACTTTTATGTTTAGTGTATAGACATGAATGGGTTCATAAATGGTTATCTTGGGCACAATGGCAAAGGACTCTTGCCATGAATTTTCATTTGTATTTCATCAGTTCATGGTGCTTATTAAAATTACTGATGTTCTTTTATATGCCGTTCACAGTTTCTTTTGTATTCTGTCCACTCTTTCCACTCTGGATCACATTCAGCATAGAACATTAAATATTAATTCACTATCAACATGTGAATGTGACCCTACATACTGTGTCTGAAGTGCTGAGAAACTGAAGTTTTTTTAGTGAACTCACATTGCCAGGTTGAAAATACATGTTTTGTTTTTTTTTGGAGAGATGTTAATTCGATGGTTTAAACATCTTGACTGTGGAATTTACTTTGGCATTTTTCAGATTAAAGTGTTTCTGTATGTTCAGCGTGGTGTGAATGGCTCTTTTATTGTGAATCAAACTATTTGAACATATTTAAAGGGCCCATTATACAAAAACAGCTCACTCTGTGAAAACAGCCTGTATTGAATTCTTGTGATTTCACATCCAGCAATTGCAGTTGCAGGGAATAAGTCTAAACAGCCCTCCCAATGTTCACGTGAAGATTAACCGTTAACTTGCCATTAAGGTTATGATGCGTCCCCTCTGGCAGAGCAAAGGGCACAGGGCCAGTGACTGAGAAAGAGGGACACAGGAAGCGAGGAGCCACTGCTTGTGTTGCCGTTATATTCAATCCCTTAATTTTTTCCGGGTCCTTCAGCCTCGAGAGTCTAGTTTATCAAAGTGGCCTGGATAATATGGCAACTCCCGAGCTTTACACTAAGGTAAGACTGGAAATAGGTTTTACATTCTGAGACGTTCAATGTAAGTCATTGTCACAAGTGTCATTGTTTTTATTTAAAAAAAAAATAAAAATCATTTTTTAAAATGAGAAGTTAGTGAAGTTATAAGAAAAAAATCGTTCCAGTGGTTTTAAGTGTTTCATATTTAGTGAGTTTTAAAGGCTGATGAAGAGGTAGAACATTACAGGGGAAGGAATGACTGGCGTTAATGTTTAATGCAGAGGAGCTTCTATTATGCTGATGCTGGAGAAATTCTTGTTGGTCAGGAAGCACGCAGGACGTACAGCTTTTTGTGCAGAATTTAAAGAAAAAAGATGGCTTTTGACATAAAAATTGGGTTCAGTCTGTCCATGAAAGTTATTCTTTTTGTGATAAGGAATTAAGTTTATTCTGGTTAAACGTGTACATAGAGTGGTCTCGGTTACCCACTGTGAGAAGAGCTGGTATTTCACTTCGGTTCTTGAGATTCACACATCATACGGATGAGCAAAGTGGGTTATTTATGAATTCCCCTAATGATACATGTTGGATATGTAATGGACTAATCATCGGCCCCCGTGCTGTGAGCGTGAACAATGTGAACTGCTCTGTCCCAAGGGAGCGAGTGTGTGGGTGCCAGATCCTGAAGAAGTGTGGGTGTGTGCACAGCTACAGCAGGACTACAAGCCTGGAGACCAGCAGCTCACACTCCTGCTCGGTGATGGCAGAGTGAGATACACATACATTCACTTACAACATTATCACAGCACTAAACTGTGTTGTTATAAAATTTATTTTTTTCCTAAAGGGCCATTGTCTTTAAAAAGTGCTATTATTCTCTTTAGACCCTTAATTATAGACTCACAACTGAGGAAACAAATAAATTACCCCCTCATCACTATTTAGTTTTGGGATTCCCTTATAATAATGAATGAAACTGAATAACATACTGTGACCATCATACCATTAGGTTGAATGGATCAGTGTGTTATAGTGCTATGGAAGATACAGCACAGGCCCTAATGTACATAAACCATTATTTTACTCCATATCCTACTAAAAAGAGGCCTTTTCATTTATACTAACCCACTAACAGCATCCCTTTGTGCTTGTCAGAAAGAATGCACTAGGAAGCACCCACAGATACTGGAATAAACAAGTGTCCTCTGTTACAGTCCCAGGATACATGAACAAATTAGCCCATGTTTTCCCTCTAAGGAAGTGCAGTACCCAGTCGTGCCCCCTGCTGGGCTGCCCCCTCTGGGAAACCCTGACATCCTGGAGGGAGAAAACGACCTGACGGCACTGAGTTTCCTTCATGAACCTGCAGTCCTCCACAACCTGCGTGTGCGGTTCCTCCACTACAGCAGCATCTACACCTACTGTGGTTGGTTGCAATAAACACACACAACTTAGCTCAATACACTTAGCTGCGCACACAGGAGAAGGGACTAACAATTCGGCTTTAAATACTGCTGGTTCTAAAAATCTGATGTGTTTTAGTTCTGGTCTGGAGCAGGTATAGCTGGTCACCCAGCATGGTCATGCAGGACTAGTATACCAACATCTAAAATGCAACCCATGCTGGTTTTAAAGTGGCATTTATAGTCATGTGTGAAATTCTTTCTCTGTATTTAACCCATTCACCAGCACTGCACCCCGGGAGCAGGGTGTGGGGACGGTTCCTTGCTCAAGCGTACCTCAGCGTTGCCTTTAACAGTACTGGGATTCAGACCCATAACCTTCCAATCACAGGGGCCACTTCCTAACCACCTGTCCACCAGCTGCCCTGTGCAAAAGTCTTAGGCCACTATACTAATTGTTTAAATGCACTTTCCTCGAGCAAAGTTAACTCTAGAATAAATGCAAACATAAAAGAAAGCAGTAAAAAAGTTTTTAAATAATAGTTCAGATTTGTCCTCATTCTTCCAGCCATTGTTTGGATGGGAACTGCAAGTAATACTGGGAACACACTGATATACTGAACATAAAATCACAATTTACTGTACAATGTTATTTGTATTTATTATTTTTAGTTTTATTTGTTATATTTAGTAATGTAAAAAAATATTTTCACAGCTGCATCAGACTTTTGTACAGTGCTGTATATAATTTTTATCTCAGTATGATTTAGGGTTCCTAGCAGTGTTGTTCACTGAGTTGGGGTTTGGGGGCCTTCAGGTGCCTCCTGGTTTTCCAGTCTTAGAGACATTCTTCCAGTGTTTGCCAGTAGAGACCAGATACTGTGCTGCACCAGAGAGTGATTCAAGCAGATTCATTACCATGTGGAATGGGATCATTGTGCCACATGGGGTTTTTGGTGGGCCATTTGCTTTTCCACAAAATTATCTTAACATTCCTTAACATTTCTCCACAAAATTATCTTAACATTTCCTGGAGAAAACACCACTTAAAATGACCCAGTAAAAAACATCTGTACCTGCTCCTCATGTGGGCTGGGCTCTCAATTTTACAGTGAAGTTTTCTTATTTTTTATGGGGGGATAAAGTTCACATTGACATAATTCACACGAGATCACTCACTGCTCTCCAGCCTTTCTTAAGACATTTTTTGTAAACATTAGCCAGTAGCCAAACTAAAACAACCCTCAGCTGTGTGTTCTAAATGGGCTATAACACAGATCAGAGGCAAAATTGCAGGGTAGCCTCTAATGCACTTCCATATGTGTCTGTTTTAGGGATTGTGCTAGTGGCCTTAAACCCATATGAAGAGCTTCCCATCTATGGAGAGGAGGTGATTGACGCATACAGTGGACAGGACATGGCCGACATGGACCCTCATATCTTTTCTCTAGCTGAGGATGCGTATCGCACCATGATCAGGTCAGGGGGAGATCAAGGGTCTGTGGCCTCACTATCATGACTACAGACCCTTTTAGCCCACAGTCTACAGTGTGAACCACCTGAATCCCACTGGTGTTTTAATAATGGTTTAAAAAATACATTCGTAACCCAGAATCTCAACTGTAGGACTTTGATGTTTGACAAAAACAATTCTTATACAAAATGATCAGTTAAGGCATGATTGGTGACTTTACAACACACTGTTTTTTATTTTAAAAAATGGACTAATATGTGAATAGAGTGGTCAGATTTCAAGGGGGCTGCTAATTTAGGCAAGATACTAAACTGGTGGCTATAAGCTTCTATGACATGGAAGTTATCCCTGTATTCCCAGAGCCCTTTATTTACTCTTTTTGCAAAGTATTTCAGGAGGAGTTTGTCTTGGTGAGTGCACATATGTATGACAAAATTTACTAAACATTTACATTTATGGCATTTTGCTGATGCTTTTATCCGGAATGACGTAAATCAGTGCTCAAGTAGTCCACAACTGTTCCACAAACCTGTAAAGCTAAACTTAAATCAACATTTACTCAATCAAGTTACTGCAGGCAGGTACACTTAAACAACACTTGTCAAGGCATGGGGATAAAAGATTTTTTTTTTTTGGTACAAATACCATTTACAAATAGTAAAAAACACAAATATAATAAGAGACAGCAAGTATAAAACAGCAGTGTGAAAGTAACAAAAGGGCAGACTCTGAGGACCCATAAACCTGCTATTATTTACAGTATATTAAAATAATTTATTATTATTGACAATTTATTACAGTGATTGGAAAAGGTATTGTCCAGGGTGAGAGAAGTTCTTTATAATCTTGCTATCAGTTTCATGACCGTGTTTTTTTCACACCACATTTCAGATACTTGTTGCCTTAATCATGTTCCATCAACATAAATAACGCTGTGACACAATTTACAGTTATCCCGGACAGTTACATTATCCTGAATGTATTATGAAAACTGGCACTTGTTAGAGTACACCTCTTTAAATATCTATATAAGTATATAGCAGTCACCATAAAAAGCATATGTATGCATGTATGTACACATTGGATACATGTATGTGTTGAATATATAGTATATTAGCAAAGACTATTATTCCAGTATGACATGTTCAGTAAATAAAATCTGAATTAGATATTGCATATTTCAGTGAAAAAGAATGAATTTTTAGTGTTTTTACTCAGGATTTTATTTGAACTTATTTGAATAAATTGCAACGTTTGTGTGCATCCTCAACAATAAAATATGCCCACTATGGCAATGCTGTTTTTTATGAATCTTGGTCTATTTTGCTGGCTTAATAATGTATTTTTGATAGTTTTATGCATTATTTTGTTGGTTTACTTTATTCTGCAGTAAAACCAGGCACAGCAATGGTTCACGAAGTTTGCTATGCCCTAACTTCTCAAATTAAAGTTTGCCTAGATATCTAAATAGCTCCTTGTGGCTAGATTTGAACCTTCGGGAATATTGACCCAAGAGCACTGAATGTAATCTTGAAAGCTCTTTCATAGGTTTCTTTAATGCATCATATTATCTTATGTATTTTGAAACATGGACCATGGGAACATTTTCCAATTACTTGCTAACTTACTTGCCAATAAAGGAGCAAACTTTGGACACCAAACAAGAAAACTGTAACTATGTTCATGGCTGTACTTCCACATGCAGGGAGGAGAAGAACCAGTCGATTATCATTAGTGGTGAATCAGGCTCTGGCAAAACAGTCTCTGCAAAGTTTACCATGCGCTATTTTGCTGTGGTTGGAGGAGCAGCCCAGCAGACCAGTGTGGAGGAGAAGGTCTTGGCATCCAACCCCATCATGGAGGTACTGGTACAGAACTTGTCTCCTCTTTTGTTTCATTAAATTTCAGTGCATGTAGTGTTAATTTATTTTCTCTATTGCAGGCTATTGGGAATGCTAAGACTATTCGCAATGATAACAGCAGCAGGTTTGGGAAATACATCGAGATCGGCTTTGGATCTAAAGGAGACATAATCGGAGCAAACATGAGGACCTACCTGCTGGAGAAATCCAGAGTTGTTTTTCAGGTGCCCTGTATTTCAGTAAATTCTGTTGTGGAAATCTGTCGAGTTGTTCATAACCATGTTCATTGTTTAAAATGAATTAATGACAACTTTGTTAGGCTCCAGGGGAGAGAAACTATCACATCTTCTACCAGCTTTGTGCCTCCAGAGACCTTCCAGAAATGAGGGGCCTCAAACTTGGTAAGTTAAATACTTCTACCAGCAGAAGGACTAGAGTCTGTTATCAGAAACCATGAAAACATTTTGAACAGTTATTCCTTATTCTCAGATTCGGCAGAGAACTTTCGATACACTAACCGAGGAACGGACATCAGTGTTCCTGGTGTAGATGATGCCTTGGAGCTGGAGCAGACAACAAATGCTTTGACTATTTTAGGTAAGACATCTTTTCACCCATATCAGATTGATAGAAGCTCGTTCCACGTGAGGTACCTGTGACGTGAGATGTTCTGGGGTTTTCTTTTACTGCAGGAGTTGCATCTGACCAGCAGATGGAGCTGTTTCGGATACTGGCGGCTGTTCTGCAGCTTGGAAACGTGAACATTCAAGCGAGTGGCAGGGGAGGTGATCGCAGCTACATCAACGTATGTGCATTATGATTTAAATACGGATACACAGCCACTTATTGGCATTGCCTTAAATAATGAGGATGATAGCATGCTCCTCACAGAGGCCCAGTGTTAACTTATCCAGACAATTAAAAAATGGGCGTTTAGAGGCACAAATTAAACAAAACATTGTTACACCCCCCATTGTTACATCCCAAACTTAATGTAGCACAAATGTTCAGCCCCCTTAAATGTCTTTACGTTTGACTTGGTTACAAAGTGAATAAGGGGAAGCAACATTATCTTCCTCAGCAGTGTCTGGGCATCTTATTTAAACAGGTCGAATGAATTGTGCAAAATTCAGGGGTAACCCCTCCGAACAGTGTGTAAAAATGGTAGAAACTTACACGAATGGATTTAAGAGCTCAGAGCGGGCCTGCAGCCACATGTTTACGACTGCTCCGTGTCCCATTTATTTGTGTAAACTTCATCAGTAACTTTATTTATTTATCTAAAGAATATATATCACATCTTTCACTGACCACAGCATTTTGTATATACAGCGTGGGATCAATGAAGTTTTCTGATTCTGATTAATGCAGCAATAAGTTCTACCAAGTTCTAATCTGAAGGGGCTGAATGCTTAATGGAAGCAGCATTTTCAATTTTATTTGCTGACATATAATGACATTACTTTAAAACCGTTCTCATCTAGAATAAAAATAGTCTCAAACAATTTTCAGACAAATCTGAAGACTTTTCCAAAGCATTGCATGCTTCCCAGTGTATGAAACACCATCATCTAAGTGTGAATTTGTAGGTGTTATTTTAGTCAATGAACATGGAAATACAGTACACAATTAGTCTCTTTCATATGTATGTTGGAAGGGAGATGACCGGTCCCTGGTGATCTTCTCTAAACTGATGGGGGTGGAGGGCTCTCAGATGGCTCACTGGCTGTGTAATCAGCGATTAGCTGTGGGTGGAGAGATGCTGGTGAAGCCCATGTCTGGCCAGAAGTCTAGTGAGGCACGGGATGCTCTGGCTAAACACATTTACGGGCAAATGTTTGCTTGGATTGTCAAGAGGCTGAACTCCGCTCTTCGAGCCAAGAGAGAGCAGCCTAAGAGCTTTACAGGAGTGCTGGACATATACGGGTGAGCAGTTGGGTAGCTATGATACAGTTCTATCTCATGCATGATTCTTGCTGCTGATTAGTTTGTTTTTATGTTTTTCTTTTCTTCCAGATTTGAGACTTTTGACAGAAACAGTTTTGAGCAATTCTGCATCAACTATGCCAACGAGAAACTTCAGCAGCAGTTCAACAGGGTAAGTTAAAAGAATAGTTCAAACACACAGTTCCCTCTTTACCTCTAGTGTCAACATGTTATATGTCTTCTTTAGGCTAATGTCTCTAACAAGTATAGTATAACAGATATGAGGTGCTTATACCTTATATGAGCGTTGTGTAAACTGTACACTCAAATCATCACACATCTGGTTTAAATATTTCAAATTGTCAAAAGGAAATTCCACGGATTTCCAAAGCAAACAAACAACAAAACTTTACTAAATGAAAATTCAGGTTCCATGGTGGATGTTTTTTAGTAATTTGGCTATGGATGTTGTCACTTTTTGTGGATAACAAAATCTCATATAGAGTCTATTCCTGTAAAGGATATCATGCATCAGATGGGCGTGTAGTTACTAGAAAAGGATAATATAACACGATCATGCTAGTTGCTCCTTATTGTTTCTCCAGCACGTGTTCCAGTTGGAGCAGGAAGAGTATGTGCGAGAGGAGCTGCCCTGGAACCGTATTGAATTCAGTGATAACCAGCCTTGCATCACCCTGATAGAGGGTTCTCTGGGCCTGCTGGATTTGCTGGATGAAGAATGCAGAGTAAGTCCATTTTAAGTGCCTTGAAGTCTGATCTGTCTACTGCCCTAGGATTATACAGTTTGGGAAAGAGCTACCATGCATGTTTGTGAGTGTTTGGTGGAGGTTTTTTGTTCCAGTTTTAAACTTACTGTGTTCTTTCAGAAAACGCTAGTGTTTATAAGGCAGATATAAAGTGCAATTATATGCAAAGATCCCTGAAATGTATGAAAAATACATTTCATAAAAAATGAATAAAAAGTGTAGGTTTGCTGAAGCTACCTATCTAAATATTTTTTTTTTCGCTCTATGATATTTCTGTGTTAGGTTCCGAAAGGCTCAGATGAAAACTGGGCACGGAAACTGTATGAGCAGCACTTGAACCAGAGCCTCAATTTCCGCAAGCCGCGCATGTCCAACTCAGCCTTCATCGTGCTTCACTTCGCTGACATGGTCAGACAATCTAAGTCTTAATTACCTTGGAATTTCTGTAGTTGAATGTATTGTACAAGTTTGGGGATGCCTAGCTTTTAATGTTTTCTTTCTCATTAACCTTTCTCAATATATGCTTTGAACTTTGACATGAATTGGGAAAAATACATATACAAATATATATATTAAATTAAATATAAACATATATTAATGCTGGCCATTGTTTTTGGCATGGTTTTCCGCGATTAATCGCAAAATAAATAATTAATTCAAAAGTAGTGTATTGCGCACTTTCATTTTTACAGTACTGCTATATGAAATAAGCAATAACATTTGGTTTGAAAACAAGGAGCTTTTTAACAGCATTGTTCCCTTTAACACAGTCACACAGTTACAGTTCAAATATTTGTTGTAAATCTCAACTTGTAATGTAATCAAATTCGTGTAATTAATTCATGTAATCAAATCAAATATAAAACCAAAGCTATTTGCCCCTGCCAGGGCATTCACATTTTATCTAGTTTATTATAGAAAAACAAGTTCTTCTCAGAGTCCAGAGCATGTAGGGCAGACCCTTTCTAGCAGCTGCAAAGGGGGAGCAACTCCATATGAAATATGAATGTATCTGAATGCAGTGTCATTATAGTCCCTGTTGATGTAATGGTCAGGCGTCCCATTACTTTTCTTTGATAAAATAATTGCGATAACTCGATAATAACACGTCAATGTTCCCTAATATACTATATATATAAACATGTTAAGTGGACCTGTGCATGTAAGATGCCGTGTTCCTCTGTTTCAGGTCCAATATGAGTGCGATGGCTTTTTAGATAAGAACCGTGACACAGTATTCGAAGAACCCATCAATATAATGAGAGCCAGTCAGGTAAGTACATACCTTTTTGTCTAACCATTCTGGTATTTCCAAGTCAAACTGATAAAACACCTTCTGTCCCTCAGTCAGAACTGGTTGCGGAGTTGTTCCAGCAGCAGTCAGCAGAAGGCTCGCTCTCTGCCTCCTCTCTGCCTAATGGCAGTGTGCGTACTGGAAAAAAGGCTCACCGTGAGCACAAGCTGACCGTTGGCTTCCAGTTTCGCCAGTCACTGCAGCTCCTGATGGACACACTCAACAGCACCACTCCTCACTACGTCCGCTGCATCAAGCCCAATGACCTCAAACAGTCTTTTCTGTGTGTGTGGGGGGGGTCTCTGGTCTTTTGGAGTTGGTGTGTGTAATGTGTTCTGTAACTTGCTCCCCTGTCTCCCTTCCTCAGGTTCGATCCTAATAGAGCAGTGCAGCAGTTGCGAGCTTGTGGAGTGTTGGAGACCATTCGCATCAGTGCTGCAGGCTACCCATCCAGGCAATGTCAACATCTCTCGTATCCAACTTCTCACATAGCCTGCAGATACGCTGGAGTAGCTGATGTCAGCTATGCCCCCTAAAATGTGGATAAAAACGGACTTACTGTACTAATTGTATTAGAGTGTCTATTTAATGGAAAACCAAACTTTCCTTTCTTTATTGAAGAAAGTAATTTGTTGTTTTAGAGTACTTTGGTGAGAATACTATTTAAGTTCAGTCCTTGCAGTCATTTATATTTGTGAAGGGACCAGGCATAATCCGTGATGTAGGTTTAAACAGTAACAGTAATTTTGTAAATTGACTTCAAATGGAAACAAAGATTATGAACTCTTTAAATCTCAGTGATTTCACCTTTTAGTAATGTCAGTCATCTCCTGCCTCGCCCAGGTGGATGTATGAGGAGTTCTTTAGTCGCTACAGAGTTCTCCTTGAAGGCTGGTCTGCTCAGGATGATCTGCGAGTGTCCTGTCTGAGGGCGATCCCTGCCCTCATCCCTGAACCTGAACAGTACTGCTTTGGCAGGACGAAGGTTTTCTTCCGGGCGGGGCAGGTGGCTGTGCTCGAGAAGCTGAGGGCTGAGAGGCTCAGGGCAGCTGGAGTGCTGATCCAGAGCAGGGTGCGAGGCTGGATCCAGCGGCGCCGGTACCTTCAGCTGCGCTGCTCCACTCTCACCCTGCAGAGATATGCCCGGGGAGCACTTGCTCGCAGGTGACATGCTGGTGTGAGAGAGAGTGTGTTTAACTGTGTGCATGTGTATGTGTGTGTATTTGCACTGAGAAAAATGCAGCTAAAGTTGCATTTGTATATGTCATACATATGAAAGGATTAAAAATAGAGAAAATAAGAGCTGCAACACAAGAAAAGGTGTAACTATCAGAGTAACTATTCTTTGTGATAGTTCTTATGACTCAGCCTCTGAAATTGTTCACATAATTGTGCTTTTAACACAGCATGTTTTTGAATGCTGGTACTTTCAGGTTGGCCTGGACTCTGCGGTACACACGGGCTGCCCTGGTCATCCAGAAGACCTACCGTATGGTAATGGTGCGGCAGCTCTATCTCGCCATCCGAGAGGCCACCATCACCATTCAGTCCTTTTCCAGAGGGATGCAGGCCCGCCGCACATACAGACTGGTAAAGCTCCGTGGACACAGGAAGTCTTGTCTCTGAATCAGGGACACAGAGACAAGAATAATATGATGCCTAAAATAGAATCAAATAAAAACTCCATGACTCCATGTGAAATACACTATGCTATATACACAGTGTATTGTGCATATAGCTTCGTGTATAGCCCAGTATCAGTAGGCATTTTAAATATTTGTTGATGAAGACCTAAAGAGTGTGGATGTTGGGACACTGCATCATTTTTATTTAGTTTGGTTGGTTTCATACTGCAGCAGCTAAATCACTCCTAATTATATACATGTGATTTAAAGGAACCTTTACAAGGACACAAACACTTTACGCATTACTTATACATTTGCCTTCTTTAGGGCCCCAAACAGAACCTTTTTCACTGGCCTGCTCTACTCCTCAAACATATTCTTGATATAAATGTTCATTTATGAGTTAAATAAATTAATTGCAACGATTCAAAAAAAAAAAGTCTTGATACAAAATTGTAAATTCATGACTGGATTGTCAGTTTTAATTTAACCAATTACCACTGCTTGGCAAATCTAGCTTAATATGTCCATGTTAAATGAATGTGTTTTCAGTTACATGACCAGTTTTGGAAAACACCTTGAATACAATGTATCAGAGACGTCTTCTAAGAAGTGCCTTAATAGCCTGTTCCAAAACATGTGACAAGATGTGCCCTGTAATATATTTACAACTGACTGTTTTCAGTCAGCTAATCTTGAACTCCATCTATCCTAAACTGTCATTATACAGTGTTGTGTCACTGTTAGCAGTGTTTTTTCATAGTAATATTACAAAATATACTAAATAAAACTAAAAAAGAATAAATACAAACAAATACATATTATACAGTAAATAGTGATTTAATGTACAGTATATCAATGTGTTTTTTGTGGAAGTCCAATCGCATTTCACAAATCTAAGCAATGACTGAGGGCATCGAGGAGAAATCTGGAGTCAACCTGTATTCTACTTACCAGCTCACAAAATATTAACATTTTAACAGACAAATCTTGATACTTTTTACAGCTTTCTGTTGTCTTTGCATTTATACAAATGTTAAATTATCAAGCAGAAAGACACATTAATTACACAGGTTAACAAAAAACAATGTTTGTAATCATCAGAAACCACAATACACTTTTCTAAACCAGTTTTTCATGCTGATTTCAGATCAGAATTTTTTTCAGTCACATCAACTTTTTGAATTATGTCTAATATTAGATTTGCAATAGACTTGCATGCGTTTATTATTAAATTAAGTAACTCTTTCAATATTTTCAGTGTGAAGTCAGACAGGCAACACTGTGGCATAGATATAATGATCAGTGTCAGTCAGCTACCACTGTTTCTTCAAAAACACTCAGCATATGATTATT
>JBBJLR010000040.1:10242762-10260011 GCA_037577145.1 Brachypetersius gabonensis | reverse complement strand
TATATATATATATATATATATATGTGTGTGTGTGTGTGTGTGTGTGTGTGTGTGTGTGTGTGTGTGTGTGTGTGTGATGGCCCATATATATATACGTGCACACACACACTATATGCTCACACCTACCAATCACATGGCAGGAGCTCAGTGCATTTAGGCATGTAGACATGGTCCATATGGCCTGCTGAGCTGAGCATCTGAATGGGGCTGAAAGGTGATTTAAGTGACTTTAAATGTGTCATTGCTGTTGGTGCAGGCCGGGCTGTATTTCAGAAATTGCTGATCTACTGGGATGTTTTCTTTGGAAACATGCCTGATACCAGAGGGGAATGGCCAGACTGAGGCAAATGGGCTGCAGCTGCAGAAAAGTGAATCAAAGTTTTAGCAGAGAAGATCATTGAGGACCTGCAGGCTTACCCTGCAGGCCTCAGGGAGGATCTCTTATCTAGCAGGGCATTTGGAGTTAGGTTTGTATAGATTTCAGCTGATTTCAGGTTTACTTTAACTGTTTTTGTTTGCAGAATGCCTTAATGGAGGACCTGGGTGTCCAAAAGGACTCAGCAGAGAAGATGCAGGGAGAGGACCTCCGACATGCTTTTGATGCTGTTCGAGTGGCCAACAAGTCAGTTACTGTCTTTTTCACATAATATTCATTTGAACATTCCATATAGTTTTGATTGTAGCAGTGAAAATAGATTCAAAGTATTTTCTTTAAACAAGCAAATAAATGTGTGTGTGTGTGTGTGTGTGTGTGTGTGTGTGTGTTTGTGTGTGTATGTGTGAGTGTATGTGTGAGTGTGTATGTGTGTGCATCACTGAGCATATTTGTGCTTGTTTGTGTTTGTGTGATGTGTTGAAGGTTTCTGGAGAGACAGCTGCTAGCTCAGAGGGCAGACTGGGAGCAGGAGAAAGCAGCTCTTACGTTGCAGCTCCAGGAGACCCAGGACAGAGGAACTCCGACAGGAAAAGAGCTGAAGGTGACCGACACGTCTCCCTCATCTAAAGCTGTGCTCTACTGTCCACTGCAGTCCAACAATGACAGCGCTCTGAGCTTTTCATCTACAGGCCTCTTTGTAGTGCCTCACTCTGCATCAAAGCCTGTACATGATGCCCATCCATATAAGACTCTCCAGATTTAATGGTTGTTTGTGTCTGTGTGTTTGTTTAGGATCTAATGGAGCAGATGGAGGTCCAGGACCAGGAGTGCTGCAGACTGAAGAAGGAACTGAAAGAGCTGAAACACACAGTGACTCTCAGAAAAATTCTCTCTTATGCAGGTCTGCTTTGTGCCATTAAAGTGCACACATACACACACACACACACTGAATACCCCAGTGCTTAGCTTTTTCAAAACTATATTCATTTTGCAGCATGTATATTGACATCTAGTTGAGCCAAAGGAGTTCTATATTATTCAATTGATTCACAGTAGAGATATGACAGTGTTTTCAAATTAGTTAATCTGTCAAAACTGTGTACACTTTCGAAATGCCATCCTTGGATTTTAGTCAACCAAGTTGCAGTACTACCAAACAATTCATTTAGATACACAGAGGAGGTTTTGGTTTCACAGATGTGTCCAGAACCTCACAAATGCACATATCTGATCTTGTGCAAGCTGAGTGTAAATCCAGTAAAAAAATCTAGTGAAATAATATTGAACATAAGTTACTTAGCAAACATCACGGCAGATAGCTAACAGGCTAGCTGAAAAACAGCATTTTACTACTAAAATTTTACTACTAAACATTGTAAACCCTGATGTAAGTTAAAGTGATTCTAAGGACATTACATTTTATATTGGCTCATGTCTGCCTAGCGGTAATGTACTCGAGCATTATATTGGAATAACCTTCATACTCTTTAATCCATTTTAAAACAGCTGCTTATGGTCACTTTCTGTTTTAATGATTTACAAACTCCTAATTAAGCATACTTTATTTTTAACCAAGCTTCAAAGAGCATCTGATGGTGAAACTTATGTGGGTATTACTGGTGATGCAATACAATTCTAGGCACTTGACAAACTGCTATAGATATGAACATTTTTGTCATAAACACAGTTCTGTCTGTTTTGACCTCAGGCCTGGCCGTGGCTGTGTCTCAGGGGCCGATGTCTCCCCCCATGCAGCTGAGCCCAGCACTTACTGGACTACTGGAATGTCGGAAGAAAGACGAGAGCAAGCTTATGAAAAATCTCATTACAGGTGATGACGTCTGCTGTCCGTCAGTCACACTTACCTTCCACTTTGTCTTGAAACTTCATGTGAAATACATTAGTAATGACTGCGGGTTCTGTGTTCTGCAGATGTTCGGGCTGAAGCCGCAGTTGCTCTGGCCCCAGGCCTTGCAGCACAGCTGCTCTTCCTCTGTGTGAGGCAGGCAGACTGCAGCAGGGATCACACTCGTGCCCGAGGCCTCTGTGTTGCTGCCCTGGCGGCCTTTAAAACAGCCCTAAAGGTTAAAAGGACAAATATGCACAGTAATATTCTGATTCTGATATCACAGTGGTGGTGGCCTAGTGAGTGGTGTTGGCCTAGTGGTTAGGATACTTGTATCTGGACGGAATCCTACCATCAACAAACCACCACTGGGTTCCTGAGCAAGACTCTGAACCCCAGGTTGCTCCAGGGAGACTGTCCCCTGTAGTTAGGGAATGGAAGTGCTTTGGATAAAAGTGTCTGCTAAATGCCGTAATGTAAATTACACACTACAGGTCAGGCGTTTGGGGGCACCCTCGGATTTCTGAAAAAAGTAACGATTACAAAAAAAACCTTAGAAATACAACAAATGTAACTTGGTTTTCCATACAGTAAACCCCCATGTATTCGCTTCAGTTACATGCCGTTTTTTTCTTAGAGCCAAACTAATAATTGTTTGCGCAACCCCCTGCAAATTCACAAAAAAACACACATATCCTCCGCATTTTTTTGCTTTTTTCATGGCAGTATATAGTGTTCCATGCATTTTAGTGTTAAATTATTAAGAAAATTAATTTCTGATTTTGTAACATAAATATTAACATAAATTCAGCTAAATTTCCATATAAAATATAAGTGTATACATTTTTTGGTACTGTCGAGTGAACACAAAGAAAGCATGTATTGGGATAGTGAAAAAACGCTGTACTCAGAGGGGGGAAGTTTGATAGTAGCTAATCCGAGAGCGTGATTCATTTCTCCTTGCTGCTGTTTGGCTGCTTTCCTGTGACGCATCTCTGGCAGATACAGTACGTATAAGGATTTACATATTTAAAGGGTGATGTATTAAGCTTTATTATGATTAAAATGAAATTAAAGTGTTTTTTAGAGAAGATCTGGGGGCATGTTCAGGGTTTACACTATAAAAATAAGGATTCTTCTGCTTTTAACCACATCATGAATTCACAATTTGCAGGTGCTCTTAGAACGTAACCCCTGAGAATTTCGGGGGGTTACTGTATTTTGAAGTATGTAGTAACATATTATTTATCCACTAATCCGCTCAAACTATTGGTTTTGAGGAAGAAATTGATAATCGTCAAAATTGTGCCAAAATTATATCCAGTCCAAAGAAAAACAAAAGGCTTGAAATGATGCTGGGAGGCTTTGGACACAAGTTATTTCCAAAAATTGAAAAAGGATGTGGTACTGGTCTGTGCTGCTGTGATAAAGGCAAGGGGTGGTTGTTTTTATGAAGCGCATATATAAGCTTTTACATCCATTAAATTGCACTTAAATTGTATTTTATTACACTTCAAAATCAGTCAGTTACATTTGTTGAAAAGAGTGGCAATTTTATTTTTTTAATCTAAGGGTGCGGCCAAACATTTAATCTATAGTTGACTTTTGAAATTATCTCAAAGTTTTGGGCCCTTTTGGGTAACACTTATTATCTCAGTGACTTTATATGGACTGTTGTACGTTTAGATTACAGACGCATCCTCTGTGGTGCACACATGGCATAACAGCATATAAAAGGACCCTGTTTTGTTTTTGTCTTTCTGCAGAAACACAGTGGTGATATGGACATGACAGCTCTGTGGCTGAAGAATGCCTGCGTGTTCAAAGACTTGCTCACTCAGCACTCGCCCACAAAGATCCTAGCTGCCCAAGAGGTGCTGTAAATAAATGGTTCCGTGATTTGGAATGATATAACAGAACATTCTCTGGTGATGCAAATCCAGTTTTGACCTTTTAAGAATGGTATGTCTCATGTTTACGTTTGTGTAGGAATCAGGGGCAGGTGAGGAAATTCTGCCTATGCAGGTGGAGCTGAGGGAGCAGGTGAGGGTGCTCAATGACATGTGTATTCAGGCTTACCAGCAGCTGCTCTCCATCTCTGAAAGCCGCCTACAGCCCATCATTGGTACGGCTCTCTCATCACAGCCTCTGCGCTTCTCTAGACTACAAATACAACCCGTAATTTGTAGCTGGTGTGATAAAATATGTCCATCTTAAAAGCATAGCATGGCTAAAACAGTAGTATTTATTTATTTTATGTAGAGAACAGTATGTTATACTGTACAGTATGTGTATTATATGTGTCAGAAACCACATAAGCAACTTGATTTGAGGTAAGCAATAGTGTCGTGGTTTAATTGATGGAAAAGACAAGCAGGAAGCTTTGGACCCTATGCATGTCTTGGCTGATCAGCTACACGTGGGATTGTGTCATTTAGATTTTTTGCTTTGTTTTGCTTGGGATACTGTGCCTTGTTTGTCAAGGAGTACTTGCTGACTTTTAGTGCCCATTCCTCTATACAGTGCCAGCTATGCTGGAGAGCGAGACCATCCCAGGCCTGTCCGGAGCCGTGGTAAAGCTGATTGTTTCTCGTAAGCGTTCAGGTTCTGACCCCCGGTCTGCAGGCTCTGCAGAGGCTGCCAGCATGGCCACTGTGCTGAGGGAGCTGGGGGCTCTGCACAATGCACTGGAGCGACAGGACCTCCCCCCGGCCCTACTGGAACAGACTTTCAGGCAGCTTGCCCACCTGCTGGCCGCCAGCGCCCTCAACAGCCTGCTGCTCCGGAAGGACATGTGCTGCTGGAACCGCGGCCTGCAGATCCGGTCAGAACAAAACCTCCTGGAGCAATATGTGTAGAGATGTCAGTCAGTTTAGTATGACAGATATGGAAAGCAGTTTAGCTGTCCCTGTCAGGTATATTAGTAATCGAGAAATCTGGTGATTATTTTGATCATTAGTTTCACAGTAATCACATACACAGCTTATAAAAACAGACAAGTAATTTTACTTCATATACATAAAACTGTGACCACAGACGGTGTGAGTTTCCTCTTTCATTCAAAAAGTGATTTAAGCTCTATCCTGAGGATTATAATTTAATGTAACTTTTTTATTCTTTACATTATTTTAGCACAGCTGTACTTTATCAGGCAGCTAGTTCAAAAGATGGGAGATTGGAGAAAGTTTGCTTTATAAAACAACATTCTTCTGTATCATTCTCTTAGGTATAATGTGAGTTTGTTGGAGGAGTGGTTGCGGAGCAGAGACCTGTGGGCTGCGGGTGCAGCTGCCGCTCTGGAACCCCTTATTCAGGCAGCCCAACTTCTACAAATGAGCAAGAAGACAGAGGCAGATGGAGAAGCCATTGCGCAAACCTGCAATGCCCTGTCAAACCAGCAGGTGGTGCATTTTATCTAATTACTGTCAGGTTAATGTAATTAATCAATTATTTAATAATTACAACTCATTTAGAATCATATGTTGACAGGTAGAAATGTCTTGTGTTGCAGATTGTGAAGATTTTGACACAGTACACTCCACAGAGTGACCTTGAAGAGAGAGTAACGCTGAATTTCATTCGTATTGTGCAGGTAAGAATGCATGTTTGCTGTTTAGCCTAAATTGGGTTTCACACGTGAGAAAGGATGGTGAAAGTGATGTTTGTGATCTGTGGGGTTTTGCAGAGACTGCTGAAGGAGCGCTCGGATGGACAACCCCCTCAGCTGCTGCTGGACGTTAGGAAGGTCTTCCCTGTTACTTTCCCATACCTGCCGCCCCCACCAGTCAGTGCTGAGAAGCTGGACGTCCCAGAGTCTCTCAAGATCTCCTTCCTCCGCAAAGTCTAATGGAGGGTAATCCCTAAATAATTAAGCAAACCTTTATGGAAAACTAACATGCACCTTTCTCAAAACCCCTCAAAACATTTACATGTGAATACAGCTGTTTCACTGATATTCTAATTTAATTTAATTGAGAAATGTTTCTAATTTGTGATTAACTTCATTTGATCACGAATAGTGATGGTTGCAACGTCGTCTTATTTATAAGGTTGTGCACTTGTGCTCAAATTACATGAGGACATGTTTGAATGCACAATGACTAAATGTGCTCAATGTAACACTGAAAAAAACATGTGTCCAAAAGTTATGACCCTTTTTATATATTTTTCCCCAATATGTTAAATAATTGCACTAAAATGTATACAAAAAATTGACAATTTTTTCATTGTAAAGGATGAAGGGACTTACTGTCACCTAGAAAAGGTGTTCATACTTTAGCTTACAACAGAATCTTACAGCCCTGTGAGAATGCTCATTTTTATGATACAACAATATTAAAAGTCCTCTATATACTGTATGACTGTATTGATCTGTATATTGTCAGTATTTATATTGGGATGTTTGAGTCAAAGACACAAGAATGAAACTGCAAATTGTTTCATAGCCATTTATTTAGTAGTCATAACCATTTAAGTAGAAACACAGCAAAAATGCTATTAGTTTCACCTTCATCCCCATTAAGAACAATCATATTTAGAAAAACAAAAATTATAAACATTTGTGTATAAAAAAAGTCTCTCATGCTAGTACTCTGTATCACTACACATATTTATATATTCACAAGCCTTTCAAAAATAGAAAATAATACCCAAATATCAAAATAAATAAATCAATAAAATACTACAATTGGAAGTCACATCAAAGACACATGCTGGCACAAGAGAGATCTTTCCCAACATGCACTGCTTCTTATTTACAGGTCTGGAGTCTTAGTTTAGATCAGACTGCGTTTGTGTGTTGGTGTGAAATTGTGACTTCTGGGTGCTTCTCTATTATTTGTTTACATGCTTACATCTCCACAACTCATTTCTTGCTGACATTCAGCCATATACTAAATCTTGTACAGTTTTAGAACCTTAGCACGACTCCAATCGTCCTGTCTTTAAACTAGGTGCTTATCCCTTTTTCAGACTTATTCAATATTCAAATCCATTCAACATTCATTAGTCCTCTATCACCTGGTAAAATAAACAAGCAGACCCCTTTAAAAATTCTGAAATAAAGTGGTGCCTGTAGTTTTCAAACTTAGACTCCTAAAAAAAGAAAAAAAACCCCAAAACAGCAGTGCCATCACAACAGACGATTTGTGCTGATAATTCACAATGTAAACAATACACGACTGTCAACTAGAGCTAAACTTTGATGCATAGAGAAGTCAGACAAGGGCACATGGCATGACAGTTTTAAACAGAAGTCATTCTGGGCCATGGATTTCGCGATCTCCAGAATCTGAGATCCCCAAAATGCCTGTGCTTCATTTGATTGGCAGCACTTTTTCAGAAATGTATTAAGGAGTCTCAGCAATAGCATAAAAGAGGTCATTTGAGACCTTTTGGAATGGATCTCGGATAGTTGGAGAAGATGCTGAGATCCTTGATGTTGGCTTAAGCACCACTATCCAGTCTCACCCCCTCCCCCCCGGAACAGCAACGGCCTCCTACCGTGCTTCCGTTTACACTGTGCTCTCCAATTTCACACAGAGTGCAAGAGGGTGAACTGACTACATTTACAGCTCTAACTGGTCAGTGCCCGGATGTAAAATGAAAAGGTGTGATAGAGCAGGCATGTATTAATCAGGTTACACAAACACGGAGGCTGCATTCGCATTGTGCTTTTCTACTAGTTGGGATGGGTGGCAGGATGATCTGAGGTTGCCATGGCAACAGCACTGGAATGGCTCTGAAGAGAGGACACTCTCCATATTCCTCCTATTGTGTCTGCACTGGCACATAAGAGTGAAAATGATGTAATGAGTAAACCATTAAAAAAACAATAAAAGATGCTACTTTATAAAAGTAAAACGATTGAAACAAGTCTTTGCGTCTTTGAAGGTGCTATATGAGCAAGACTGCTGATATTCACCAACAGGCAACACTGGTACCAGTACAAGTCTCAGCCCCACCCAACACCATGATGCCTTCCTTACAAAGTCTCAGTCATGCACTCACATGATATACCGCACATGCAGGCCACACACGCTTGTACACAAAGCAACTGATCTGAGATCAGACAGGATAGGGTCCAGGAGAGGAAGTGGGCATTTAAGGGTATTTCACCCAAAAATACTAACGTTGCTAATAATTGAGAGGTAGTAGAGGTCATTTAGCATTTTGTAATTAAGACTTTGATCTTGGTCAACAGTCTTGGTAATGCTAGCTTTCATTTACTGTTAACTGTATTAGCATTTCAGTGAAACAGAGAGGGTCCTTTACACTATTCGACACACCTAGACAGCACATTTGATGTGCTTAGAATAATGACAACAATGTTTTCTCCTAATTTGTATTGTCACATGAGGGGTGTAGAAGAAACTATGCTTTGTGAGATGAGTTTGGTCCACAATATGTGCACTGCATGCCAGTGCATCACTTTGCTCTAGTCTTCTTGTGCTTGATCTAAAAGTTTGCATAATTCTTGAACCATAGGAGGTTTTGGCCATAATAAAGAGTGTGCCTTTCAGTAGTAGAGGAAACGAATGCCACACTGAGAGCAAAAGAGAAATACCCTGACATTGAAACACCCATCAGGAGGTGCAGGAATGATTAACAAAATGAACAAGGCAGTTGCAGTAGAAGTTTCCACCGAGCTTCAGACATCATTAACAGACGATAGGGGAAGGGGCTCCGGAATTGGGAGGCGGGAGGCATCAATGGTACTACATGCAGCCACCCTGCTTTCTCTCACACAGTCATATTTCTGCTTCTTGCTCTTTCCAAACACATTTGGAAAAAGAACCAAAAGATCCGATTACATGTCTTTCAAAAAGAAGATAGACAACTGTATCTGTTTTATATTCTATTGATAGAACATCTGCAATGATAATATACAGTAGTTCTTATATGTATGAATAACTAGATAAATGTTATTCTTTAAATATCTTTCAACAATGAGGTTTTGTATAATATGTACTTTAGAAATGAAGGACATCACAAAGTATTAAAGAGATAAAAGGTTTTGTGCCTGCATCATTTTAGGTGCCAAACTGTGCTTGTCAGACAAGCCTCATGGCAGGTTATGGCAGTGTCCTAGGCATTAATATCCAACAGAAAAGGGTATTTTTGGTCCTTATTGGGGTGGTATGGTATAATCTGCTTTGTGTAGAGTGAGTATGTGTTTATGTGTATTTAGATGTCTGTGTTAGTGCAACACTTCAAGAAAGTAGAGGTGGGCAGTGATTTCATAACGCCACCAAGATTCCTTTCTCTAATTGGCACATGTGCTTAACTACCGCGGCCCTCCTCGGCCGAGCGCTGGTCAGATTTGAGCTTGACAAACTCTTTGGCTACGTCGTCGTTGTTGCGCTGCGAGAGGATGCGCAGCACAGTCAGACCTGTCTCGTCCATGTGGATGCGCTTGCCCAGTGGGAGCCAGCAGGCCACGCTGCCCCGCGCCGCCACGTCCTTCAGCTGCAGTACGGCCATGCCCACTGTGCGGTCCTCACGTGCAAAGCAGTAGTCCTTCACGCACACTTGCAGCTCGTAACACTCAGGCCCCACCTCGTTACTCAGCGTGCTGTCAAGAAAACAGTTTAATGAAATCATTTTTACAGGATGTCATTATCAAAGAAGATACATCATGAACACTCTGAGATTATTTTTTTGCACAAAAACAACACTATGAATTCATGAGGAACAGAAATGCAATCACTACAGTGGAAAAAGTTACATGTAATGCACAGGACTCATTTTCCCTTGTGACAAAAGGAACCCATGCCAAAATGAAAAGACATTACAATTCTTTGTTCCATACTGCTTCACGTCACTTGAGCTCCTAATTACAAATCAATACATAGAATCAATAAATGCCCAAGGAGCAAGGTGTGGGGACTACCTTGCTCAAGGGTACCTCAGCAGTCTTCAGATGCAAACCCCCATCCTTCTGACACACACACGCATGCATGCACGCACACGCACACACATACATATATAACTGATGAATATTTTTCACCCTTATGGCGCCTTATAAACTAATTAGAATAACTTTTCAAAATCTACAAAAATCAGTAATGTTTTTGATTACTGATTTAGATTTTTTTAGGAGCTGTCAGAGACTCTTGTTAGCTGTAGAAGCCTCACAGCAGGTTTGTGTGGAAAATAAGGAAAGGTGGTGGCAATTGATCCATCACAGCATTGAGTAACATTCAGCAAATTCATTTCAATATCATTGGTTGAAATTAAATTTTAGTAGCTCACATTAAACTAACAGTGTTCTGCCTACTTAACAATGTCAGCAAACTGGTTTGGGCTTTTGAACTTTTTATGTAAACAAAATAGCTACACATCATTGATGTAATATTCCAAATACTCTTCTAACTGAGATGTAATGGATTTATGGATTTCATCAGTAATATTCATTTGTCCATGTACATTTGAGCCTCATTAACCACACGTGACTAAACTCATCAATGAGACGATAAAGACCTGTTAAAGGAGAGAAAATGTGGAACCCTAAATTGTTTATGAGAGCCAGAAGACAGCCTTCCTGCCTTAAGGGAAGGTTATTGTTGGGCCATTGGCTCACTTCAATGACTTGTTTTTATATTTATTCATTTCAAACTCAGACAGTCTTCAGGCTGAGATGATTTAGGAATCTGAATGATCCATATAGAAAAAAAGCAGTTTTGCTCGTCAAGCCATGTAGCTCAGTTGTTTAAGCTGTGACTTCAGAAACATGAGGTCATGGGCTCAAACTCAAGTCTTTTGTTTTAAGTCTTGCATGTCACACTGTAAGTCAAATATCCAAAAAACGAGCTGAGCCTCAAGCCTAGCTCTGTAGCTCACAGTTTAAGCCATGGTCTCAAAAACAGAAGGTTGTGGGATCAAACCTGAGTCATTAGCTTTAGGTCTTGCACGTCACACTTCATCTGAAAGTGTGATATCTTAAAGTTAGACTGCTTGTCAAGCCCTGTAGCTCTCAAGATAGGAAAGTTGTGTCGTGCTTTTAATGTCTCGTATGTCACACTTCATCTGAAAGTCAAATGTCCAAAAACAAGTGCTGTGTCCGCCCTGGCTCTATAGTGCGCAGGTTTAAAGCAGGCTCAGGTCTAGAAGGTTGTAGGATCAAGCTTGAGTTGTCTACTTTATATTTTGCATGTCAAATTCATCTGAAAGTAAAATATCATAAAACGTTTGGTTAGGTTGCAGTGGTCTTAAGAACTGTAGGATCCTTTGGCTCAGTGGAATAAACACTGCTGCTGAGACCAGGAGGTTGCAGTTTCTAATCTGACCCTTTAGCTTTATGTTTTGAACAGCAGCCCTCGTCTGAAAGTCAAATTTAAAAAAAAAAAAGGCCTGACAGCTGTGAGATCCTGGGGCTCAGTGGCAAGAGCATGGGCTCCAAGGCCAAAAAGTTGGGGTTCTAATCAGAGCCTTTATCTTTAAGTCTTGAACAGCAGACCTCATCTATAAGCCAAATGTCCAAAAATAGGCATGCTGGCTGTGGGATACTGTGGCTTAGTGGTAAGAGCAATGCCTCCAAGATTGGGAGGTCATGGGTTCGAATCCTGAGCGGGGTCTCCCCCAACACCTAAAAGCAGACGTAGACTTCTTTGTAGGCCTCTGCTACTTCTGTCCAAACACTTTAACAAAATATACCTCTTGCTATTGAGGGTTTACTGTCATTTAAAAATAAAAGTGTGAAATACACTAAGCTCAAATCATTTAATTTTGCACATAACTCTGATTAATAGCGATTTTCATCATTGCCCAGCATTAATATATGTATATATTGTTTTGATTTTGTCACGTATTCTACATATCATACATATAATTTTCTCTGATTTTTTAAAAATTGGCAGTGGTGTTCAAAATAAGTAATGTGAAATTACGGTGTCTGCAGGGGCTGTTGAAATAATGGAAATCCACAAAAAATATATTAAGTGTGTAATTAACAGAAATTTACTGATAAATATACATTTATAAGAGATTATATTTTACTCACAATGTGAATGTCTCGTTGTATTTGGGAGCCCAGCTGTTGTTCTTTGATTTAGTGGCGTACTTCCTCTTCTTATCACTCAAGTGGGGGCCAATGATGTAGACCTCTACAAAGGGCCGGAATATTCCTGATGTCTGCCACCGCAGGTCATTTGCAGCCACCACTGCAGAGAGAGGCATGTCCTTGTGATATAACAACTCTTTTTTTTTACCTTAGAATGGAGGAAATCCATTCTGAGCCAAACACATGACTTTCTTTTAACTGTACAAAAAAAATCAAAGCATCAACACAAACACACCACTGACCTTTGACTGTGACCTTGTGTTCACCGGTGTTGGGATGAGTAAAGATCTCCACGTGGATGGACACCTCTCCCACCGCATCCTCCACACCAGAGCCTGAAGAGATATAGAAGAAAAGTCAAACAGCAGGCTCTCATTGCTCTGGCTGGACACAGGCTCTGCGTGACGTTGACAATTAAGTCTTTCAAGCTGTTCTGTTGCATAGTCCTGGTAATGACTGGCCAGTCATTCTCAAGAGAGAATACTGTCACTTGGATCATGTTCTGCTAGAAGACACTCTAATAAAGACCAAGTTGCTCTGCCGACTACTGACTACTTAACTACTGATGAATTTAGCTGTACAGTACATCCAAATAGATAATCATCTTCCCAAACTTCATTTCAGATAATGTATAAAGAAGTAGATATCACATGGCATAAAGCTTAAGGGCAGAAAATACTTGGTAGATGATAATATTTCTCCAAAAATGATGCAACATCAAAACACAACCAAAAGAACTAACTGGATCATTGATTTAGATCTGTTTTGTCTTATCTGCACACATGCCATGAAGGTTCACTTGTGCATGGGTTCTGCACCATTCAGAGGGAAGTGGAGGCTCCAACACCAAAAGAGGTAGAGCATTTCATAGGACTCCCTTCCACTAGCTCAAACACAGACATGCCAAACAGTGTCCATTCTCACTGTCGCTCAGGGACAGACTCACCACCCCTGAGTGGGTGGTGCTAGCTGCCACTGCAAGGTGGATCTGACTGACATTCTGATAGAGGGGTCACACTGTGCTATGTGCTCATGTGCACCAATGAATATTAGCGTCAGGGATTAGAAAGGTTCCCAAGAAAAAAGAAAATAGGCATTTTTCACAGAACACAATCAACACCGTTAACATAAAAACATGCTGTATATTAGGTGTATTAAAATATATTTTAACCTGTTACAATCTGGAGAGAGATCATGTAATCTGACAATGTGCCATTTTACATCAAACCATTCTGAATAGGATTATGAGAATTCCCCTTTAATATGTATCATCATTAACTGAATAAAAAAGCTTTCACTCTGTATTGTATCAGTTTTCTATTATGTTTTGTGACAAATACTGGACTTTTTCCATTCCTTTAACATTTTCTAATTACTGATTAGAGCATCGTTCCACTAAATAATCACATGTAAAACATAGGAAGTAATGGAATGGTGTGTATGCAGCTTGTGCTACCCCTCGACCAGGATGTGCTTGTGAGTGTGAAGGACCCAAGGCCTGCTGGGGTCTGCGCTCCATGCTACAGATGTTGGGAAAGGAGGGGAGAGGTATCATGCAAAAAGGCAAAAAGGTACTGGTTCAGTTCGTCCAGCAGGGGGCAGTAAGGCTGTTTAACTCTTTATGCAAATGGACTCCGTGTATCCATATCCATATGCATCTATACATGCATAAAGAAATGAAAACTGTCACACACTTACGCACAAATTTAGATGTACACACGCACACACAAACACACACTCACACAAACCAAGGCCCTGCTTCTGAGTTTGAGTAAGACAAGTCAGCATACCTATTTGGGTATTCTTGCTGGCTGAGAAAAGTGCAGTGCTGATAAGAAATTTATTTGCTGACTGCTGCCATCCTCTGTAAAGCTTACGCTTTGTCTGCCAGTATAAGAAAACAATGCTGCTCAGAAAGCAGAAGAAACAAACATCAGCTTTATCTGGGATGCTTTTTAGTGGCTAACGCAGCCCTTCTGGCTTGAAGGCCATGTGCTGCAGTGTAAACAATAGATGGCCTGAATGAGCGTGCACGATAAGCTCATACAGCAACATGTCCCATCAGTGATGAGGTCTTCAAAGACCAACAAGGAACCCCAGGATGTTGATGCATACTGACAGAGAGTGTCATCTGACTTTAGAGGCCTCTTCTGATTGGCTGAAATCATGCTGTAACATCTCCTGCAAGCCTGGCTGCCTGAGGGGAGAAGCTTAAGGGGGTTTGGCTGGGGTGGGGGTGCAGCAACTGTGTCAGTCAGTGTGTGAGCAAAGCGCAACGCTATACAGAGACACACAGGACAGACCCTGCCTCTGGACACACTTGAGTCACCGCCCATTACTGTCACTCCAACAATCAGTCGAATTTAGGCTTAAAATAGATAAATAAGCAAATGATTAAGCAATAAGGGTGGAAAACATTGTGGAGGCATCGTGATGCATCATTCTGAAGGCTAATTTAACTGCCTTTTGGAATGTTAGAATTGAACTAATTATAAATAATAGTATTAAATGAAGTATACTGCAGACTTCATATTGACTGAAGACATTATTTAATAGTATTTTTACATATATATATATTGGTATTTGTATTATTATTGTATTATATTATTATATAATCAAGCACAAAAAATATTGCTTATAATAGTATTTCTCTATATGCTACAATTAAAGTATAACTAGTTGTGAATGCATACAAAAAAGGAACAAACATCAGTTATTTATATATAAGTATATCCACAATAAGTGGTCCCAGCCAATAGTTTTACACTATTGTGTAGATAGTGAACAGTAATGTTTATTTGTTCAGTGTAATATTAAAATAATTCCTAACATAATTAAATTGGCCAGTGACGAAATATGATATTCAGGATAGACTGAGTCATATTTGGAAGTAAAATAATGATCCTGAATTTTATGTTTTATTAGTGGACAGGACCAGCCGCTCTCTCGCTTGAGCAAAAAAAAACAATATAGTCTTCCTGAGGAGTCTCTCACTCATCTCACTTGCCTGCTTTCACGCAACACCCCCCACAACCCCCTGCCCAAACTCACACACATACACGACCGAGCCCGAGCAGTCGTGAGTCATGGCTTTCCCTCAGCACCGCACACGTGTTCCCCTCACACTGCAGAAGTGTGTGTGTGCATTCTCTGCCATTCAAAATCACACACTTCATTCCGGGCTTTCTTATTTCTGTAGTGCCAGTATACATGTCAAACTGATGTATGTGCACATACAGCAAGTCAGTCCCAAGGTCTCGTACATGCACAAGGTGGTCAGGCCGACCAAGACTGCCTTTGTGGGGATATGGGTTCTGGCAGGGCATGCGACTGGGCCGTTTGAATGGGATGTGAATGATCTGTTGGGGGGATGGTTTCAGGTGGGTCACTGATTGATTCTTGTAGACGTACCCTTCTCGGGGTACACATCCTCGCTATGGGTGAACCTCACCCCCTTCCCTCCATGAACTGGTGGAGAGAGAGGGGGAGGAGAACAGGAGGAAAAAGAAGGAGCGTTAAAAAAGACAAGTGAAGAAGAAGGAGACAATGACGAAGAGGAAAAGAAGAGAGATAGAGAGGCAGAGAAAGATAGAGAGAAAGAGAAAGTAGAAAAAAGAGAGAGGGAGAGAGAGGCAGGCAGAGAAAGAGAGAGAGACAGAAAGAGAGAGAAAGAGAGAGACAGAGAGAGAGGCAGGCAGAGAAAAAGAGAGAGAGAAAAAGAGAGAGAGAGAGAAAGAGAGGCAGAGAAAGAGAGAGAGAGAGAGAGAGAGAGAGAGAGAGGAGAGAGGCAGGCAGAGAAAAAGAGAGAGAGAAAAAGAGAGGGAGAGAGAGAAAGAGACAACGAGAGAGGCAGACAGAGAAAGAAAGAGAGAAAATAAACTAGCAATTCAAAAAAGACTTCTTGGCATTACTTGATTTTGATATCAAAGGATACAATTTTATTCAACACACCCACACACACGTACATTCGCATGTATGCACACACACATACATACACACGCACGCACACTACCTTAGCTCCATTGTTTCCTAATGTGTTTAAAGAAATGATGGAGAGACATTTATTCTAATTACATTTCATGTGATTATTCATTAAAATGACTTGTCTGCTAGAGGCAAAGACAGCCAAACTGTGTCAGGATTCCCACAGCACAATCACAATGACTACTATAACAGGAAAAGAACACAGAAAGAACGAGAACGTGAGAGGAAGAGAGACAGAGAGAGAGAGAAAAGGTCTGCAGAGAAGATGCAGACAAAAGGACAGGCATTTAAACAATGTTAATTAAAACTGAAGAATCTGCATATCAGACACAGAATGAATATTTTATTAACCTTCAGACAAGAGAAAGGGAGAAGCAAACAAAAATATATAAAAACCAAGCTGACTTTCAAGGCCAACAAAAAGTGAGAGTGGTGACTCTTACCCTGTGCGTTCTGTGACTGGACGAAGGTCTTGATGAGCTTGTCAGTAGCTTGTGTGTAGAGCGACAGGGCGTAGTGAAGAGACTGCAGGTCAGGACTCTTCTCCAGGAAGGTTTTCTTAAGGCCCACTCCACCAGCATGGAAATATTGCTGTAGAATAAAGAATAAAGAAAGAGCTTTCTGACCAGCTACAGCACACAGGCACCACTGAAGGACATATGCAGTCCAGTCCAGTTTTTATACCCCTGGACCATAAAAGCAAGACTAGGAAGTTCATTAATACAGTTTTCTAAAATAACTACAAAAGAGCATAGAATTGTTGATAGGAAAAATGAAATTCACAGTTCCTGGTGCATTCTGTTAAATCTCTCATCCTACACTTATGAGATTCGTGTGGGTTTTTGCACAAAAGAAAGTTATTGCCATTTTCAAACTTGTCCTTATTCTTTATAATTAAACAGGTTGTATATACAGTGGGATGCAAAAGTTTGGGCAACCTTGTTAATAGTCATTATTTTCCTGTATAAATTGTTGGTTGTTAC
>JBBJLR010000040.1:10223672-10242662 GCA_037577145.1 Brachypetersius gabonensis | reverse complement strand
GTTGTGTCTATGAAGATATGCAAAAAAACATGTTTTAGTGATGGACAGCTTAGATTCTAGATAGGGACCATATGGACCACAGTGTGAATAATATGTTTAAACACAAGTGCAAAAACAATGCACTTTTACAGTCCACAGAGAACAGAATGTGAAAGATATACAAGCTCCAGTGAGCTTTTTTTCAGTGTAACCTATCGTTCAATCTGTTTCTCGGTTTAGTTATATCTTTTATGTTGTAATGTCTAGTCACCTAATATAAAACCATATTCTAAAAACAAGGCAACAAAGCAGTTTTAAGTAAGAATTATGTTGAATATTATGAAACAATTTAACTGATCCAGGGGATAATATATTGCACTTCTGTGGAAAAATCAACAGGACACAGATAGTTAATCTTATATTACAGCCCATGTTAAGCTTGCACTCACATTGTAAAGGAAATTATTATTGTTTTATTACCTTAATTGTATCTAGGGCCAACTCGATGACTGCACATTGCTTAGGAGATAAGGCCTTGGCCTCCTCACGCACCATGTGCTCCTGTGAAGGGAAAGCACACACAAAGACGTTTTCTTCAATGGTTCCACATGATGATTTACTGGCTAAAATGAATGGCTGAAATGAATGCAGTCATGTATGGTTAACCGTGAAAACATTAAATACTGAGTTACCTTTAGCTTGGAAAGCTGGCCAAGCTCCTTAGCTGCATTGAAGATCAGCTGTGTTCCCTGGAGAGAAAGCAAAAGCAAAATGGGGACGCAGAAAGAGGGGGGAGAAAGCATGTAGTGAGATTATGGAGGTGAACAGTGCATAAGACAGAAATGCCACATACAAGAGGTCAGCAACAGACAGCTGAAGAAGTCAGACATGAACACACATTCTAAAACACACACACACAGTTTCATCAAACCTAGAAGAGCTCCTAGCACGCACGCATATGCACACACAAACATTCTTTATAGAATGCAATGCAAGACAGTAAACTAGCTATGTACGGAAGACAAAACTGACAGAACTGTACAGAGAGAGAGTGAGTTGAAAATCCAGTAGGTCCACAGCCTATGTGACAACACCGCAGTGATATATCTGGTATCTAGGACTGGGCGATACACTAGTAAGGATATATCACTTGAAAAAGGCATGTGCACCTTAGCATTGTGCCAGTGTCTATACGATTACATCTTATGGCTTCAACTAAACACACATTCAGCAGATAAACACAGAATGTAGCATACTGCATACAACAGAAATAACCCTGTATTTCTACAACCATAAAAATGTAATAAAAGTAATCTTCAAGACCAACATGGACTCTAAACACATTGTCCATGGCTCCAAACCAGCTATCATGAAAGCATGCACTTTCTGGTCTATTTTAAAAGGGTTTGAATGCTACATGGAGCCTGAAGGCCTGTATCATTCATTCAGCTACGCAACAGGGGTGCTAGGATGGGAAGAGCTAATGCTAAGGGGAATCTGAGGAAGCAAGGGTGAGAAACCAGTTTGTTCCCATTGGTTTGGTTGGAGACAGGGGACCCAAGTAACACAGAGAAGAGAGACATTCAGAAATGGAGAGAGAAGGAAAGACAGGACACATTGAACTAAAGGGGTTTTAGTCCTTACATCACTGTGACAAGCAAGCTTCACCCTGCCCTGTGAAGAGAGGACAGCATTATTAACTCCAGAAGAGCTTCACCTTCCTCACATTGGCTGATTGTCAGGGACTGACAGACTGACAAGCCATCAAATTAGCTTTATAAAAATGTGCATAATACATTAGAAATCAAACTGAAAACAATAGCATGGGTGTTTCTTGGAGATCAGGATCACATCAGGACCAGTCTAAATTCTTCTATCTGTGAGGTGTTACAGCTGCCGACTTGGTGAGACTCGAACATGATTGCAGCAAAACCTAGCATACAAGCGGAAATAGCTAAGCAGAGAAACATGAAAAAAAAAGAATAAAGTGTAGGAAAAGAAGCTAAACTGTGTAATGAAAAAACACCCAAAACGAAGTAATTCTAAATTATTTCAAAGACGGTTGCTAGTCAGGACAGAAAAAAACAATTCTGAAAGAAAAATGTCAAAATGACTAAGTAAAAACAGAACATCAATAGTTTACATGTAAAATTGTATTAACAGGAAGAATAAAAGCAGCATATAAACAATCCCCAAACTATCCCCCCAAATATATGTGTGTCTCACAAAGCAGTGACAAACTGTCCGTTATAATATAAACCACGTTCATGAACACAACCAAAAACCAAATACCAGGACAAAATTGACAAAACAAAGTCTGCCGAGAGCACAGACTAGAAGGTCAGAATCGAGTTTGAGACGCAAGCAACGGACCGACAGAGGAGAGAAGGGTTCAAACAAGTGAGAGTGGGGGAGGGCGGCACCAACTACTGACCAAAACCACAAAGCCATCACTGGAGCCACCCAGGCTAGAAACCCGCCACGCGATGCAGGGGAGCAACAGGTGACAGTGGAAGCGTGAGAGAGAGAGAGTGCCACTTCCAGAGGAGAAAGTGAGGGTGAGAGAGAGGGGGAAGCAGAAGAAAAGGGGACTGAAGGGACTACAGGAAGTGTGGAGGGCCACCAGATTGAAGGATTAGTTTGGGAAGGCCCTGTCCAAGTCAACCAGGAATGCACCATGCTCCGGCCACTTCAGCTAGAAATGAGAGGAGGACGGGGGATGAGAGAGAGAGTGAATGAAATAGAGACAGAAAGAGAGAGAGAGAGAGAGAGAGAGAGAGATAAAGAGAGATAAAGAGCGATCAACAGATGAGGACGCACAGTGGACGAGAGGAGGGGAGAGACTTTGCAGCCACATAGAGCAGGAGGAAAAGGTGGGGGGGAAAACCCGGCACTGACGGACTGCAGGACAGACAGACGGACAGAGAGGAGTGCTGCCGTACTTACTATCATCTGTGGAGGAGGAGCGGGGGGGGCGAGCGAGAATGTAATAATAACCAGAAAGAAAGGTCAGTGAAGAGCCCCACATCAAAAGCAAAACATCATCAACATCAAAAAATGCCAGTTTCAGGCCTCCTGTATTACTGACTATTAAGTTCCAGTGTTAAGACTAGCAGAGGGACACATCACATGGCTAGTGCTCAGCCATTAGATTTTAATGCAGAGCCCAGCACAGGCCTGGAACCATCCCAAAGACTGAGGATTTGGAGTAACGACATGGGGCTCTTTTATCAAAACAAAACAAACCAAACAAAAACAACACAAATAAGAACAGATGTATAAACACAAAGAAAAAGATCAGGCTGGTCTCTGATTCCATAGTCATGAGTGTGTGATTTAAAAAAAAATCACTGTCACCAAGAACAATGAAAATGCAATTTGGAAAACAAAGAGCAGCCTTTAGCGGGTGTTGGGATGATAATGGTGCACTCTCTTGGCCCTTATAGATTGATCTTCAGGTGAACAGTAGAATGAGTCATTTTGCAAGTGAATATTTGGGCCAGTGAACAAGGAACATTACTGGTTCATCTAAATCCCCATCGCTCTTCACCTGTGACTTCAGAAGCCATACAGGAAAACAATACGCATTATTCAATAAACTGATCTCTTAACATCTTTGATAACTGCGACATCTTTAACAACTACAAATTTGCCAGTAAAACATGGTTGCAGTCCTAAGTCACTAAAACGGCATGTGGGAAAGAATTCGATTTGGATATGCCCTCACCGTTTGGTCAGTAAGAGGTGGTAAAACGATGGTCTTCTCCATAGTGTTCATGACAAGTTTCCAGAGTTCCTTCAGAACTCGCTTCAGAACAGTCTTCTCACATATCTTAGCAAACAGTGACAGGCTGAGCAGATTAAAAAAGAAGAGCACAAGTGAAAAACAAAGCCTTTATGTACCAATGCATCAAGAACAACTAATCTAGCATCAGGTCCTGCTTCCTAATTGCTCACTTTCAGTGTTGTGCCTTTTGTTTCATAAGGTAGTAACAAGGACAATCATGAGATGAATAGGCTACACTCTGACAGTAAAACAATAAACACTGCCCTTATGGCCCTTCTGGTAGAGAAAACCTACTTGCTGTCCAGGAAGTCCATGATAGGCTGCAGCACGTTGTCTGCATCTTGGGCAACGCTGCTGCAGGCGCTAGCTGGAACATTGCCCGTGCCTTTCACTTGGCTCAGAATGTCTCCCATCTGCTTCACATTCTCTTCTATGTTGGGTTGGAAACTGTAAGGCAGAGGGAAAAATCACAACATTACTCAGAACCAGTTAATCGCAGATGAGAGGTTAAAACATAGGTCTTGAAAATAATGTTCATTTAAGTCAGCAGTGACTCCTGTTCCTTATACTTCCATGTGAGACAGCTGCATAACTCACCTGGTCGCGAAAATCCTGGCCAGGTCATCCAACACATTGTTGAGCTTCACCTGCAGTTCCTTCAGGATATCACTGGCCTCAACATTTAGCTGAAACACACAATATTCTTGTGTGAGAAGCTCATTAAAAAATACACTGTCTACTTATCAGCTGTTCCTGCTGAAGCAAATATTAAAATTTTTGATGCTGACTCACATCCTTGCCCCCCATGGCCTCAAACATCTTTTCCAGTTGTACCCGGAGCTGCTGGATGTTGTTGATCAGGATACACGGCTATAGAAGGGAAATACCACTTGAGGTAAGAATCCCCAAACAGGTTCTCCTAACTGACTCAAAAACGAACTGACTCAGAACATACCTTTATAGCACCATCTTTTGCATTCTACAATTGAATAGAAATTAAAATGCATTACAATAAGGAAAAGCACATAAATTATAAAAGGAATAATAATGTCACAAAAATATTTCAGCTATTTACCACTTTCTCCTTGGTGCAGTGATTGGGGAAGTCCCTGGAAATGATGTCAGCATAAGAGAGCAGAACATTGCTTATCGTCTGCAGAGGCAAGAGACAGAAAAGGTTTGTGTAACTATGGCTGTTGTGAGAAGTATTAGGTTTGAAAACAGAGCATATATATCATTTTACTAGAAATCATGATAAAGACCTTTGCAAATCTCTTCATGTAGTGGCCCACAATCTGAGGATCAGGGCATTCCAACTTTTTAATGATCTCGAAGCTTTGGTTGAGCTGGGAAAAGACGTCCACCACTGAACAGGAGAACAGAGCATGCTCTGAAGTCTGTTGGTACTGTGGGGAGAGATGAAAGAACAGTGACTGGGCAGGTCAGGAAAAGTTCTAGAGGTCTGGCAGCCAAAAAGACAGCAGGCTATTTGCAGCCAGACACTAGTAGGTGTGATTTCTCTTGTCTGGAAGTAATTGGGTTGAGGTGAGGCAGTGGTGACTCTCGAAAGGGGGCAGAGGTGAAAAATAAAAGAACTGAAGGGCTCTCCTGTGGGCTGAGGAATGAGCTACAGCAGCAGGGTGGCCAATTCATCAAACATTTTTAAATGTCATCAAAATTGAAGAACCACCCGAGATATTCTCATTGTATTTTTAAAATGGCTTAGTAGGTATACGTGATTCTTATCCTTAATTTAATATCCTTTAATACTACCATATATAAATGAAACAACAATATATTACACAAACACACTCTCTCTCTCTCTCCCTCTCTCTCTCTCTTTAAGACACTAGAGATTATTTTGAAAAGAAATTAGGCAATAAACACTAGTCTGACACATTTATAGACATTTATGTAACCAGATCAACTGTAACACTGATATTGCTGTGTGTAAGATATGTATATGTATGGTCAGTATCTTACTCCATCTTTTTTGTCCCTTTCCAGAGCTCCATGCAGAAAGTCACGAGAAACTTCCTCATTCTCATCCAACCACTGGATGACAAAGGGCTCGAACCACCTGCAGATCATCACAAGGGCTTCAGATTCAGAGGTGTGCATGTGTCTTTTACTGTGTACACATGTGTATGCATGTGTATGCATGTATATGCATGTGTACTCCACTTACGTACCACTTATACAAACTACTTTTAATAAATGATTAGATACATGTTATATATTACAATTTGCTTAGGTGCCTTAGATGATTGAAGGGATAAACACAGATGAGCTGTGTAATTAGGTTGTATCTACCTTGTATCAACACTCATTGGCCATTGTGCGTGCACTTTGTAGTTTATATTCACAGACTGTAGTCCATCTGTTTCTCTGTATCATTGAGATGGCAGTGGCATGTGAGTGTGTGTGCTGCACAGAGTGAATCACACATAGCAGAGCCGCTGCAGTTTTTAATCACTCAGACATATTTAACCTTCTGGTCCATCTGGCAGATGTAAAGTTATTGACAGCACTGTTTGTGTTAGTCACTTTGTAGTCGTTCGACAATGATCAGTTTCTGGCCTCCGTATGGTTGGTTGGAATTTTTTGGTTGTGCATGATCACTGGGCACTGTCAACTTCACAGGCTACTGATGGTCTAAAGACCGTGTGTGCCAAGGAAAAAAAAAAAACCCACTCACGCTGGGTACTCTGGCACTCTGCTCTTGAAGAAAGGTAGGTCTTTGCAGTACTCATTGTAGAGCCACTTCACTTTGAAGTGCAGGTTCATGTAATCAGCACTCTTACACAGGCGGTTCTTTTCATGCTCTGAGAGTGGGAGAGGTATAGACAATAACACTTTATTACAAACCAGGTGGACACAAAGAGGGCACAGCCATATTTATGTCCAGCAAATGACCAGGAATCAGTGGCAGAATTGACTCTGGTGTAAATATGGCCTTGGGTAAACCACACAACAGAAAAGATCAAAAATTTTAACGAAGACATTTCATTTCTGACACTTACTAAACTTCTTTAAATTAAAGGGGTCATATTATATAAAACTCACTTTAGTTATAATAGGTCTATGGGCTATACAAAACATGAAGTTCTTTCCAGAAAATCACTTTCACATGAAAAGATCTCATCAGCTTTATTCTTCACAGTTTCAGGCCCTTTCAAAATGATTATTGAGAGGTAATACTGGGCCAATTTGCATAGAACTCAGATCCGCCATTTTGTCTGCTAGTTTTACGAGCACGGACAAGTTGAGCACTGTGGCTTCAAGCAAAAGAAAGGTACACATGAAGTGTTTTGTTGTTATTATAAAGAACAACACAAATCCTGCACTTTCTCCCAGACAAAGAAAACTGAAGAACTGCGTGGCTCCATGTCATTTTCGATGGCCATGTACCAGCAACAATCGGTTTTGTACTTTAGGTGGAACGAAAAGTTTGAATAAGGAGCTAATTTCAAAGTCGTGTGGGAATCTGTACCTACTGTCCATGACAAGTCAGCAGATGAGGGAGATGCAAATAATTTCAAATAATGACTTTTGTGTTTCTATCGCAGTTAAGTATGAACCAGCTTGATTGTTTAGTTTTGTAAGTGAGAGTGATTTTGTGCAAAGCATTTCATGAACATGTTTTGTAGACCATAGATCTATTATGGCTTGTTTTTGAGTGAGTTTTGCATCATATGTCCTCTTTAATTTAGACCCGGCAGTAGAGACATGTCAGCCTGCTGCGTGTTAGACATACCCTCCATAGCATACTTCATGTCCTGGGCAAAGAGGTTCCACATGACCTCCGCACTGATCTTCCCAACATTCAGCTCCTGGGGAAACCTGAGAAGATGAAAATACAACCACATAATGTGGAACCACAGGAAGCAAGAAGGACATCTCTAGGAGAGGCTACTCATGAAAGTCTACTCTTGGCTTTATGTAGGGAATGTGAAAGAGGCAATAAACTCACTGGTTAAGGCAAGGGGTGTATGAGTTCTTGTCCTCCTCAATAATGGATACGATGAGAGTGATTAGTTTGGACCAGAAGTCCAGGTTCTTGATGCTTGGACCTTGTTCCTCTGGAGGAACTTCACCTTTCTTTGACTTTGTGAGAAAAAAAAACCATTCACTACATCTGGTACATCTGGCAGCTCAACCTCACTATAAAAACGAATAAGCAATATTATGTCACCACGCGCAAGAAAAAATAAAGAATTATCTTATGAAGATATACAGCAAAAAATGCTAAGAGCCTCAGGTTCATATGTTTGATTCATAAGAAATTCAGTGTTTCATCCATAAGAGTTTTCTGGTGAAATGTGCAAATGAAGCATGAACAAAAGCTATAAATTAGATGCAATGGTGTCAGAGGAGCTGACTCTTAGGCAGTCAGTTCCCAGAGCAGCCATGAGCCCCAGAGGCAAGAAGGATTGCTTGTCCATACAGAAATAGCTTACCGGGTCAGTCTGGTACTCGCGGCTATAGAGCTCGTGACAGTTGTTGAAAATGTACTCATAGGTGGAGTTGAGGCAGGCTTTCACGCAGTCTTTGACGACTTGGCTAGCACGAGGTGGGCTCTGCAACTCTTGGACCTGGGGAATCCAGATGGTAGAATTAGAGCCTGACTGTTATACTGGGTTGATAAAACCATCACTTGACGAATGTCAGTTGCTAAACAACTATAATTCTTTATAATGACACTTTTAAAACATGTTTAAGGCTAAAAAAGACAACACAGCTTAGTAAAAAAGGGGGGATAAGTGAAATACAAAGTTAGGAGACTTAAAATGCAACACAAAATAAATGTAAAAATACTGAAAATCTTTATATCAACAAAAGGTCAGTCTCTCAAATTGGCCTGCACCAGTGTACTGTGTGGCAGGGAGTGACTTACCTTCATCCTGAAAAAAGTGATACTGGTCAGTAGGTCCACAGTCGACTTGAGGTCCTGCAGTCTCTCAGGGCTGCTGGCTGGGAAATTGTTCTGTGGAGGAAAAAAAACATTCTGTGGAAGATCCAGAGATCTGAATCTCAGGGGACAGATCATAGTCCCTCTCAACCATTATTCTTTTCTGTGTTACATCTCTAGTGTCCATTGTCTATGACCCTGGTTCTTTCATAATGCTGTCAGCTTTGCAAGCTCACAATCCTTATTCTTACTATCAGACAACACAGAGGAGGGAAGTCCCTTGCCTGCAGGGAACTCAAGGAACTCGACGTTAATCTGTCTGCTGTGGTTAAAACAAAGTCCTCAGAGACAGCCAAAGAGAGAGAGTGTGTGAGCGAGCATGAAAGAGACAGAGAGAGAGATAGAGTAAGAGAGAGAGAAAGAGAGAGAGACAGAGAAAAAGAGAGAGAGAGAGAGCACAAAAGAGAGAGAGAGAGAGAAGGAGAGAGAACACGAAAGAGAGAGAGAAATAGAGACAAATTCAGACTGAAACAGAAAGAATGAGTTATAGAGCAACAAAGAGACAATAAAAGAAAATGATAGGGTACAGTACCCTGTACATGGAGAGATCAATCCTCAGTGAGTTATGCAGTTGGTCCAGAAGCTTTACAAAGCGCTCTTTCTGCATGAAAGACAGTCCAGAAAACACAGTGAAAAAAAATCAGACTAATGACCAGATAATTCATTATTTTTGTTCATATGTTTCTTATACTGGCGTTTACATGTATGTGTGTATGCACTGTGATTGTATGACTTGCGTAGGAGTGACCCACCCCGAAATTGGAGGCAGCGAAGCGATCAGAGGCAGAGACGTTGTTGGTGGCCTGAGTGGTGTGGGCGTAGTAGGCATTGATGTTAGCCAGCAGAGTGCTCATCACAGCAGGCACTCCCGGGCACATGTACTTAGATGACAGACAGGCAAAATGTCTAATGTGAAAGAAAATAAAACATTAAAACGTGTCCTTGTCTGATTTGACTTTAGAGAACAGCTCCCTTCTCTTATCTTAATTATAAATGACACTGATACAACACTATGGTAAGATCATTAGGACTGTCATAACCAAGGCTAGAAGTAAAGAAGAATATTACTGATCCGTTTAATATTCTTTTTATTAATAGGCTTTCAGAAAGCAGCTCACGTCATGGCTTGGTAAATAGATTCCACTCCATAACGCATAGCAAATTCATCCACAATCTCTTGCGGAGTCTCTTCGAAGTAGACCTTCCAGGCGTCGTCCCCCTTAGCATCAGGAATTTTCACCACGCCGTTGTTTTGGAGGTCCGTCACATAGTGAAAGAGATTCTGCACATATCAAGAGATGGTGATTACCAAGATCTAAGGGTTTTAATAACATTTTAGAGACAGCAGATTTCATTATTAAATCTGTTTGGTAAGCACCACATGTCCAGTACAACAAATCCATGCCATCCATTTGAGTGAAGTGGCACACTGACCTCATGCAGGCAGGTGTACTGGACATGGTAAGGGGCCACTGTCTCTTCTCCTTTGATCTCCACACTGATGTGCATTCGGATGGCCCCTGACACAGCAGACTTGTCCGTACGCTTGTCTGAATGTGGAGGAGACCAAAGAAATGGAAATGATGACACACAGTCAACATTACTTTCCCCTTTAGAACTGTGTCCTCCTTTAGAATAGCTAAGAGTGGGTTATTTTGCCATTATTTTTTTTCCTGTAAAATGGTATAATAAACATCAGTCTATGGTTAAACAAATTCAAAACATAATAATAAGAGAGAAAGTCTTCGTACAGTCTCTTAGTCACAGAACGGAACAATCTGAGATTTCTTGACTCACCCAGGTTGTACCAGACATCCATCTCTCCGCTCAGTGTTCGCACCTCGATAATGGTTTGCCCCAGGAAGTCATCCGACTCTCGCTTGAATTTCTGCTTCACGCGTGACTTGATGTCATCATCCTCGTCCCACACTCGCACTTTGATTCGATCTGAGGAGTTGTGGCACTCGCTGAAAGAGGAGAACGGATTCTGATTTATATTCTTTTAGACAAGGTGCCCTCTACTGAACCTTAAACTAAAATGATGTGCCATTTTGCCAAAACTATAAACACCAAAGCACACACCATATTGGACAAATCACAAACATCAAATACACAAGATTAAATACTTAAAATCATTATCTCATCAAATTTGGACAGTATCTGTAGATGGCACATCAAAACATTCAATACAAGCAAACTATTACAGGAATTTGCAACATGCTTCACATTTCAGCAAATACTATTTTTTGGGCTGTCATTTAGTAGCTGATAAAATGTTTTGCGATAGTTCAGTCATAGAATAAATTTGAAAGTGAGAAAAACTGTCACAATAAGACTAAAGCAATTGTTTATTCATTATCGATATGAATGAAGTTGCCATTCTTAGCAAAAGATCACACTTACAAATTGAAGGACTCATCCCAGACTGGGTTAAGGTTGCCATAGATGGTCTTGGTCCTCTTCTTGGTTTTGCCCACCTGCACTGTTACGTAGGGGTCACTAGAGCCAGTCTTATCCTTGGCTTGGAGGCCCTGGGCACACAGCACTGTGGAGAGTAAAGCACTTTGGATTCAGCTCACTGGCTCCTTCACACTGTTGTGTGAGTCAAAATTTCGATTAAGAAGCAATCGACAATCTGGTTCCCAATTATTTGGGGGCATTTTCTTTACAACAGTTATGGTTGACCATGCAGTTGTATTCTTTTATTGACAAAGTTACATTTGAAAAATGTCAGAATTTACTATCAGAAAGTTACTATCTTCAGTAACCATATTCATTTCAATGCTGCGTAAAGACAAACAAGCAAAATATATAAAAGAATGTTTCTCTATGGTGCGATATGGAGACCTGTAGATTTATGTTTTGGACAATTCTCTTTTAAGTTATTTGATCAAAACATTTTTTCCTCCCAGCACTGAGCCCTTCATGAATTTACATTTCTCTCCTTCACTATTTTGGAGACAGCAAAACAGTCACCCACACACTCATCCATAATGCTCAAAGGTGGGTTGCTCTGCATTGCAAACGCCAAGTCTATGCAACTCTCAGATGTTTTGTTTAGCAGGAACTCTTATTCTCTGTTAGTGGGTTGGTCCACTAATACGTGGATCGCTTCATGCGTTATATGTGAAAATATGTGTTACGTATTGATTCAGAGCTCAAATCAAAATCAACTGAATGTGCTTGAGACCACATTTCAAACGATGAATAAATGTATCACTGCTAGTTTAATGTGAGAAAACGACTATAGGGTCAACCTCAAGTAAAAATTGTCATGGATTCCTTTTACACTCTTGACATGAGACAAGTTTCCATGTTTTGTTTCTCACACCCTCTCTTCTCACAAACAGAAAAAATAGTTCACATACATACGTTATTTTAAAATATAAATTTGGCTAATAATGTATAAAAAATAGGTTATTTTAATGTTAAATCTCTCATGAGCAGATAATCAAGGTCAGAGAAACTGGGCCCTATTGTGCAGCTACACCATCACATGTGCGGCCACAGAATGGTACATATGTGTCAGTGGTGGTAGGTGACCCCTGACCTGTGATGCTGATCTTGGCTGACCACTTGGATGTTCCATCCAGCACACTCTGCTTGACCTGCTTCATCTGGGTGACGTGTGTGGCCTTAATCACGCCGAACACATCCTGGATGAGCTCGAAGATCTCTGGTTTATTCCTTTCTCTGATCTTCATGCGGTCCTTCAGCACCATAATGATGTTCTGTGTTCGATCCTCAGCGCCGTGCTTAGAACTCTTCTCCGCTGCTCCTGAAAGGCAAGAAGCAAAAGTGGTGGATGCAAAGAGATTGGGAAACTTCGAGGATGCCACACAAACAAGTCTACTGACTCTCATTAGCCATTTATTAGTGAGCTTCAAACATTTCCTAAGTTCAGTAGATAAAAGGCAAGACTGCACAAACTACATTTCAGAACAAATTAAAACTGCACAATGATCTCCACTGAAGAAGGAAAAACAAAAACTACCTGTGCTAAACAGTACAACCAGACTCTGTATAGTGAGAACAGGGTCATATATTCACTTAATAAGCAAAGAAAAGAGAGACCAGTTGGTGCTAAAGAAGAAAAGCACAACCAAGGAGACACAAATGAAAGATTCAAGTGAATTTTTTGAGGCCTTACTCTGTAAACAGTCTGCGTTTAGCAGGTCCTGGCACTTCTCGTGGCATTTAACCCCACATTCAGTACAGCGCATGCCCTGGCGCGCAATGCCCCACAACAGCCCCTCACACTCGTAGCAGTAGGTGGGCGTGGTGGCCGTCCACACCTCAAAGTTGTGTGGTGTAGTGCAGGAGATGGGATAGATAAGAGCCTGGAGGGTCTTCTTATACACATGGCTCTTCTGTATGACCAAAACCACATGAGAATATTACAAATCAGAGAAGGTAACCCAGAGAAATGGAAAGGGAAAAAAAAAAAAGAAGAGAACGTAGGTGTACCAGTTCTTCGTTGTTGAGAGTGCTGGAGGCCATAGCTGAGGTGATTCCAGCCTTCCGAGAGTTCTGGACAAGGGACTGAAGCAGAAAGAAAATACATTAATATATAATAAGGTACAACAAATTATGACAATGTTATGCACTAAATGCATATTATAGCCAACGCAGTGCTACTTCAATATATTATATTTAGGAAATGCTGGTCAAATATTCCGCTATCATTAACGGACTGGGGTATGATATAAAAATGTTCTTTTCTTTTAACAGACAATTTTACATTACTTTTTCTTTTCTCCAGCTATAACCAAATCTCATCAAAAAAAGAAATCACACTCACCATTGCCTGTTGATAATGAGATGCAAAAAAAGGAAAAACATTAATAAAGAACATTACCATGTAGTACATTTCCAAAACTTCAAAAGTACAATCACATCAGAAAACAGTTTTTAACAATTTAGCAATCATGAAGAAATGTTTTGTGATCTAAGATGAACAAGCTCTGAAAAGTGTTTATGTAAGACTGAAAGTCAGGCAGAAGAGATAATGACAAGGAAGAGAGGAGAGAGAACAAAAAGAGAGAGAAGAAAGCAGAGAAGCAGGAGGTAAAGAGTGGGAGGAAAAGTAGACGAGAAGGTGAGCGGTGGGGCCAGTCTTTTGTTTCTCAGATGAATTTTGTTTGACACGCATATCAATGCTGTTCTTGTCGGCACTTGTTCCTGTCAGGCTGTCCAGCACCAGCTGGCGGTGAGCTGGATTAAAACAGACAAACCACTGGACTATTTAGTGCAGTATGCTAATTTCTCTCCCTCTTCAACAGGGATTTGGAGCGTGAGGTATGTAACGGTTCCGCCGTCTGCTCTGACACAGTGTTTGTGTCAAGGGTGTTCAGTTAGAGTCAGAAGTGCTTAGTTTGAGTCAAAGCTTTCAGCCTGAGTTTCAGTTTTAGAGGAAGGAGGGCTCAGTTTCAGCCAGAAGACAGGATGGTATGTATTTTGAACTGTTCTTTTAAACCACCCAGAAGCATTTTACAAATTTTTACAAAATTTTACAAGTTTCATTATTCATAAATGTTAATGTGTTAACATTTAATAACACAAAAAATCATTGATTGTTTGATTTCAATTAATGATTGATGGTGATACCTGGACACAACAATGTCTTGGCCAGCACAGTCCTGAAATGCTTTGATCGTGGACACAGAAATAGGTCAGAGAAAGAACTGAGGCTCTAAATCCCTTTCATTGAAAAGTTCCTCAAATTCCCTGTTGATCCTTTTTGGAATGAACCAGGTACCCGCTGACTCAACCATGTTGTACAGTGCATTATTGTATCAAGATTTTGCAGTGGTGAAGCTTGGACAGATGTAATGATACTGAGGGGCAAAGAGAGAGGATAAAGAAAGTAATGATGTGCTTTTGTTGATAAAAGGAAAAAAGAAAAAAAAACAAGATTGAAAGAAAGGGAGTAAAAAAGAAAGGAACACTCTATTCCATCTTCCCCGAGTCGATCACAGAAGGAAACAACTCTTCTGGAATGGATGAAGGGACAGTCATACAATCTCAATAAAACTAGAACAGCAGGAGAAGAAATCTGGAAAGAAATCTACAGAAAGTAGGCCAAAGGGGGGAAGCAAGTTCACCCACAGAATGCATAAATTAGTGAGGCAGTGCAGATGTTACAAGTGAACAAGACTCATTTGTCAAAGCTGAAAACTGAGCTGAAAGTTCCATGTAATTGCCACCCACGGAACGGAGCGTGACCAAACATCAGCATAGACCCGTCTCGCTAATGGAGCTGGGCCTTAGCTATGATGAACTAGGCTTTTAATACCACAGTGCAGTTTATGTGGAAACTACAACCTAAGTACAGGCATGGTGATTGAAAATATGACTCACCAAATCACGGACCAGCGGGATGGCCTTCCGTTTACGCAGGTCTGGCATGCTGTCTATGCTGTACAGTGCTCCTCCAGGCCTGAGCAAACACACAAGTGAAAATTGCAAGATGCTGAATTAGTGACCAAGAATATGTTAATCAGTCGTGAGGAGCAGCATGATCCAATTACCATTACCTTCATGTAGTAGTATTTTGCCTTAAATCAAGTCTTATTTGATCAGGGATGCCCAGACTTGTGTTTGCGCAAATAGACGTTGGATTGTGTACCTTGTCAGTCTCTGTAAAAATTTTTTTTTTAATGTACTGTTAACATACATTATTGATGTAGCTGCTATTAATTCATTCTGTTTTGAATATAACCTAGAAGGGACAGCCTTAGTGCCAAGTTGTATGCATATGAATAGTCTGTCTCTATTTCACTTACCCTGCTTGTAGAAACAGTGATGCCAGTCCTGGAGTCTCGCCCCGGGCCTGTGGACAGCCAAGACAAAGCTTCAGACTCAGAGTTTCATCAATTACCACATCCTCCCATGTCTAGACTATATTAAAATCCTTATTTGCTACAGTTTGAAACCCACAGACTGTCACTGCATTGGGTACTGCTCCTATTAGAGAAAAACGGCCATAACCTTATTTGTGACTGGACCCAAAATGGGCCTGGAGATATGTGGCTGCTGTTCTCATTGACGTCACACACAGCCCCTGGGCATGAAGAAAGCAGATTCGTGCGCCAGCTTTAACTTTATCTATGATCATCATTTGGCCATAACTGCAAATTCATCTCCAAAGGTGAAGGAGGCAGTTCCTCAGACGGGAGACTGGCTAGCTCAGCTCACACAGAGACACACCCACCTTTCTGACAGCTCATCCAGTCTTGGCCAATGAAGGGAAAGCAAGTCAATCGCTATGGCTATGACACAAAACTGAAAAGAAAAGAAAAACACAAAACAACAATGGGGAGGAAGACAAACACAAAAAAATGACAAACTAAAAATACAGAAACCCCCCCAGAATAACAGTCAACCAAATTACAACCAAATTTCAAATAACAACAGAAAGAATGATGGAAAACGAAGGAATGAAAACAGAAAGCTTTTTAACCAAAACTACCAAATACTAATGGAGCGATGCTATCGAACAGAACTGAGGTGAAGGCTTAAAAAGAAGCCATACAAAGAGACAGCTCTTCTCTTTCTGGACACTTCCCTGCCTGTCCTACGTCAGCTTCATTGAACTGTACCCATTTCCAAATGAATACAGAAACAGGGCAGTCCAGAGAGTCAGTTCCAGTGTGTGGCTGGACCACAGTTTCACTCACCTCCTGCAGTTGAAGGCGCACCCTGTTGAAGAGCCGTAGCCAGTTAGCTTTGGCTCGCTCAGCAGGGTCCACTGGCTCTTCACGCCTTGCCACACTGGAAAAAAACCCAAAAGGAGTATTACAGCTTATATTGCATTCAACCATGGACTGAAGTTCCCCTGTCTGGCATATTTTGGATTTTTACCTGCTTAGACATAGATGATCCCACTAATCAGATAATTTATAAACATTTATAAATACAGAGCAGTAAAAATACTAACATGTGTAAGGACCAAGGCTGCAAGCCAGTGGTCTAGGCAAAAAGATGTCTTTCCTGCTTTGTATTTTTGTATCTTTAGCTCTTTAATGGATTTTGTGTGAAATTTGATTAATTCTCTCCCCAGCAAAAAGTCTGATCCAAGTCAAAGTAGTCCCTTCATCCCTGATCATCTTTATCAGTGATGGGAGTTGCTAGGATTTTACTGATACCCATATTTAGACTAATACTGCTCATCAATACAGTATTAGTGTCAATACAAAAGTTTCCTGACTTTCCTGTATACATAATGAGGGAGGAGTAAGTGCTTCAAATGTCTGCAATGCTCACATTCCTCCAACCCTCCCTCCAATCTAGCATTAACCATTTGAAAATGTCGCTTATGTTAGAATTAGGGATGGGAACCGAAATTCAGTTCCAAATAAGAACCGATTTGAAAATACCCGGTACTGGGTACCAGTCCCTAGTTAGAATACAAACAATGTTGCATAAATACTGATAACAACACTGTTGGTCCAAGGGACTGGTTCTACCAACTGCTACCAATTTATTAACATGTTCCTAGCTATTGCTATAGCACAAATTTCCGCTTCTACATTTTAAAGTAATTCCTTTCCTACTCATTTGTTTATCTTGCTATTGTCTTTCATACCTTACACCCGTATATCTACAGGCTAAGAATTACTAGATTTCATACTTTGAATCTGACATTTTCCACTGGGTCTCTTTATTTTACCACAAACTTTTAGTGACTGAGCTAGTCTTTCATCCTTGTAATGTAAGTTTAATACCTTTTTATTTGCTTAACATATCTCTTGTTAAGCCTTGAATTTGTGAAAGGTGAGAAATAATCATCATTATCTCCATTATTTACCTTTCTGGGGGAGCCTCTGTTTTCTCAGACAGGGCTTCAGGTGGGCGCTCAGTGGCTGAAGGCTCAGTTGGAGGCTGGGGCTCTTCCACAGGCTTTGCAGCAGGTGTGGGTGGCACTGCTGCAGGGGCAAAGGGCTCCTGCTGGGAGTCCAGGGGTGGGCTAGGGGGTTTGCCAAAGTCTTCAAAGCTCTGCTGCTTTGGTACGACCTCTGTGTGAGGCTCCATGGGGTGGAACGGAGGCTGGGTTTGTGGGGGCTGCTGTTGCTGGTGCAGAGATGCCTGCTTCTCTAGAGGAGGCCGGGTGCTAGGGGCCTCTGGGGCCAACGAGGGCGCTAAGCTGGATGGGGTGGGAGTGTAGGGTGGCTCTTGGTCTTCGCTGAGTGTGCCATCCAGAGGATACTCTTCATCCTCTTCGTAGACCATTCCCTCTTCCTCTTCCTCATAGGGATACTCCACGTTCTCCTGCTCATAGGTTTCTCCATCTTCATCTTCGTACAGTGCGCCTTCCTCACCGCCATCTTTGATGTAGCTGCCCTCATCGCTGTAGACACCCTGAGGTTCGTCTGGATCCCAGCCAGGTGAGTCTTTACCGTAGCTGACTGAGGAGTGGCAGGAATGGTAGGAGTCATTCTCATCGTAGAACTCTCCGGAACCTCGAAAACTCTCGCCATCTTCTGGGCCAAACTCCTCGCTCAGCTGGGAGCTGCCACGGCTCAGTTCGCCTGACGAAGCGTAGCGACTGGAGCCCGTGGGACTGCAGAGAAAGGGAGAAGTCAGACACAAGCAGGAGGGCAACCAGAGGAGCAGAATTAGGACAGATGCTGTTGAGCTTCGTTGGGATAAGAGTTAGAGTGTAGGGAGGAAAAAAGTGGGAGCACTGACAAAGAGGTAAAAGGTACAGGTGTATGTGGTACCATCTGTTTGTGTGAACATCAGTGCAATGTAATGGAAAAGAATTAACACTAATTAAGTAATTTGAAGAGAAAGCAGACAACAAAACTACCCAAAAGACATAACAAGCCAAAAGACAAAAGCAAAATAAAGCCTAAGGAATAGTCAATAGTCATAAAAAAAAGCTGTCCATTTAAGGGCGAGAAATAGATAGAAAGACAGGAAGACAGACAGAGACTAATATCTACCGCAGTGATTGTGGACCATCAGCTTCAACCATATTTAAAAGACAGAAGTAACAGCTGAGCTGTTTAGCAGGCAGTGAGCCATAGACAGAAAATATGAGACTTCAGAATATATTATACAAAGCACCCACTCATAAACTGCACAAACACATACCTATTGAGCCTACACAGTAATCATTCTGAACCTTCAGAACTGAACTTATTGATCTTTGACACCTTCACTTTCTCCCTTGGAGACACACACACACACACACACACACACACACACACACACACACACACACACACACACACACACACACACACAC